>VYXB01005258.1:1323489-1382265 GCA_013397135.1 Pachyramphus minor
GGATGTGAAATAATTTCTTGTTTTGCTTTGCTTGTGTGTGCAGCTTTTGCTTTCTCTGTTAAACTGTCCTTATCTCAACACATGGGTTTTCTAGATTTTACCCCTCTGATTTTTTCCTAGTCCTGCTGCTTGGAGAGTGAGTGAGTGATTGCATGGTGTTTGGGTGCTAGTTGGGGTTAAATCACAACATCCACTTACAGGTCAGTGTTTTGTGGCCCCATAGAAGAGTCTGTGTCTTTCAAGAAAATCCAGAAAATTAATTCTGATCCCCATATGACTAACATACATGAATGTCTTGCCAATAGGTGACACCTTTATCCAAACTTGAGACCTTTGGGTCTCAAAAGCAGTTGCTTCTAGTTCCAGCCTTACACCTTAATCTCTGCTCTCCATTTCAAAGTAAAGTACACAGAGAAAGAGATTATGCCTAAGTTTTTCCCTTTGGTTTCAGTTCTGTGGCCTACATCTCCTCCTATGTACACTAGTAGCTCTCCAATGCAATACTTCCACTGAGTCTTCATACATACTGGGAATTGCTGTCAAAGTGCAATATAATGAATGAGACAATGCCAAGTTCCATTAGAAAATAACAGGACTGCCAACTAACACTGCTCAATAGGTACTAACATCTTAGGCAACTTGTGTGTCTTTATTTTCCAAGCTTCAGTACACTCCTCATGCTTAACTGCCAATAGCCAGAGCTGAGAGACTTTGGCTGTTGCCTTTCAGCTGGGGTCAATATCTCCAGTCAAACAGCTTGGATTATAAATTGCCAGTGGAAATTATGAAACTCCATTCCCACAAGTAATTCTTGATGTTAACTGATGGGATGCAGTTGCAGGTGTTTGTTGATTACGAAGCGAAACCTGTGCAGTCTGTCTGTGTCCTGTCTGAACATAATGGAATGGTAATATTAGTGAAAAAAACATGGCCAGTTATAGTACTAGCAGATAACCTACAATAGGGGATATTATGGTTTATATAGTAGGTGCTTGTAACCATTTACCTGTCGTTAGATAAATATCTCATGTTTTCAATAGTTTTCTTATGTCTGTTAAATTAGATACGTTAGTTACAAAGTATTAACAAAATGATACACGTACTTGCTAGTTGTCTTTCTTCCAAAAATGAAGCATCAGTTCCATAGAGACAGTGAAGAAAGAGGGCTGGGATCCTGCAGCTGAGCACACAAGAAAAGCAGGAAAGAGACAGAAAAGTGTTTAGTTTCCCATTAGGAAGAAGCCAAGAGAGGAAGTTTTTAAGTCCAAAGTGTTGGCTACAAAGAGACTTTGATTTGTGATTAAAGAAGCTGACTGCTGTTGCATCTGTTCCTGAGAAAATGGGAAACAAAAAGGGATATATTCTCTCTAATTAGAATTACAGCTAAACTTGCTTATTAACTACTTCCACAGGTGAAGAACTTGGCTATTTGAGCCAGAAAGAGTGATGGTACTTGAGTACTTCTTATTTCAAGCATGGTCTCTGCTTTTAAGTGTGTTGGTTTTTTATTTTTCTTTTCCCTTTTGAGAGCGAGACATAAGTAATATGTATGTGCCCATGGAAGAACCTGCATTGTAAAAGGACTTCCACTTCATATTGGCAGACAAGTAGACACAGTTCTGGCATCTCATTTTTGCTCATTTTTTCGTTTGTTTACTGACAATAAAAAAATAAGCAAAAGTGTGTGCTAGCAAATTTTTATTTGTACTTTTGCCAAGATGTACTTGTTTATGTACTCTCTCTGTAATGATGGCATTTAACTGTAGCCTCTTTTCCCTTTGGTTACGACTAGTTAGTTAATTTATTTTTATTTAAATTGTCTATTTTAGAATAGCTGTTAGCAGTTAAGACAGCTTCTCTTTTTAGAAGAATTTTGTAATTGTGTGATTAAACCAAAAGTTCAGGCTGCAAAATGATCTTGTAATGTACGGCTAGAGAAAAATATGCATTAATTTCATAATGTATTAAAGATTTATGTGTTTCTCCCTCTACCACCATAGCTTGTTGAAAAAATTTTAATATACTGGTTTTACTTCAGAAATTTCAAGGTTCTTAATTCTGGATTTTTTTTTTTTTTTTTTTGAGAGGCTTAAAATTCCATATAACCAGCAACCCTGTACCTAAGTTTTATTCTCAAACTTTATAGGCCATGAACAAGAGAACTAAAGTATTTGCAAATATAGAAAAAGAATTAGGATTCTTCAAGAATATCTAGGACTATCTGTTTTGACTATAAAAGCCAACTTGAATAGGTTGCCTGTCCAGTACACAGGGGAGTTTCCTCCTCAACTTGAAGAGTCACTGACTGAATCAGAAGGATGCAGGCTATCTTGGAAAGTGGGCTTTCTGCCCCACCCCATGCCTTTTTTTTTTTTTTTCCTCGAAGCTTCATCAGCCTGAAGTGTGGAAAAATTGCATTGTCCAGTAAATCAGAGAATGAGAATCAGAAGGTATGTGACTATTAGCTTATTGGTTGTCATCTGTCTCGGATGGAGAATAGCCCAAGTATGTCAGCTTTTCATACTAAATCGTATCTAAAGAAACAATATATGTAGTTTTGGGAGCAGGAACTGAAAACTAGTGCTCATACCACTACCATCCCTAGGTGACAATTTATCACTGTTTCCTTTCCTCATTGCAACAATGAATGTTAGATGCACACAGCCTGAGGAACAAAGACACTCTGTCTCAACAGCAGAAACACCATATCCTCATTTTTGCATGGCAATACCCATGGTTTGCCCACAGAAACAAGTCAAAATTTCAGGATCTTAGATTCAGGGAAAATTTGTGAATCCCAAGCCGCCTCATAGGTGGAATAATCAAGAGAGTTTACAGTTCATTCAATGTATTAATGCTTTTGGCTATGCACAGTTATGGGACATTTTTAGTCTTCATTTTAGATTTGTTAGTAAATAAATAAAGGTGTGTGTTGACACCTAGTTGCTTAAACACATGAATTACTGTTTTTACTGCCTTGGACTTCAATATCTGTATATTACCACCTAATTTGGTCTTTTTCTTCTTCTTTTTCCATATCCTTGGAAAACTCAGCCTTCGGGAAAATTGGATGCACCTGGAAACATTCAAAAAGTCAAGATTCAGACACAAATTTTGAAGAGGAGGGCTAAGGACAAAGGCTTTTCAGGTTCCAAGGTAAAGCAAGTAATACAGGGGTTTGAAAATTTTCAGTTTTGTATTCAAACATCTAAATTCCATTTCATGCTCACATTAGGCACCTAAGTCTTGCTTTTTCCATTTACTGGAAAAAAATATTTTTAAATAAAAATTTGTTATTATAGAAAAACATGGGTTTCTTTAACATGTACTTTTTACTATTCAAGTTCCTCCTCCTAGTTCTCTGTAAAATTGAATCCATTTAATAATGATGCAAAGAAATGTTTAAGAAGTTAAAAATCCCATTTAAGGCAAAGCATCAAAATGCCATAACAAAATTTAGATCCCCCTCAAAATCTCAATATCTATCATTTCTGCTGCATGAAGATATTATATCTTCAAAGCTCTGTATCAGATGCTGTCTATCTTTGTAGACTTTTCAGATTCCACAGAAAAGGTTATCTTATAGAAAGACAAAAAAAAAAAAATTAATTCTCATTAATTTAATTTAACTCAATTAATCCTCATTAATTTCAGGGCATCAGACTATTGGTTCAGTGGTGAGGTAAGCTATCATAATCAATTTTCCTCCTCAGGTTTTCCTCATAAAAGACTGAACTGAACTTGATTCTTGTTTTCATTAGTGCCAGAGATGAAACAAAGCAGAAAAAAACAACCCTCTTTCTCCATTAAGAAGTCTTAAGTGTGCTATATTCAGATCTTTTATTTTTCAGTTTTACAAATATCACCTACAGAATACTCCTGGTAAGGACAAGAACCATTCTTTTTGGTAGTACTTGTGGAAAAGATCACAGTGACCACTATGAAATGTGTGAGATAGAAGTCTTTCAAATAAACACAAACCAAAACAATAATTGGAACTCTTAACTGATCATTAATTTAGACTTTTGGGAAGCTGTTGTTTTCTAAATAAAATACCCAACTCCAGAATAGAGTCTGTAGCTTGGCTGTTACAGACTAGCACTTATTCTCTCATGAAAAAGGCTAATGCACTGGAAAAGCATTAGCTAAATAACTTTTACATTTCTGAAAAAGAAGCCGTGGCAAGAAACAGAGATGTGAGAAATTACAAGACTCCACCAGAAAAGGGGAGACAAGTGATCAAAGAGGAGCTCTCAGAAAGCTGTGAGTACAGTCCTGCATCCTGTGCTGAACAGGAACACTTAGGCAGTGCCCTGTAAGCTCCCGGTGAATTAAAAGAAGTGGTATTGGAACAAGAGACATAAATAATGCAGATGTCTAAGTAATTCTAATTCTGCTGTGTACTGGCACTTTTAAAATATGATTCCAGGAGCTGGGAAGGAAAGACTGTTCAAACCAGTGTGTCAATGCTAGAACTACCTGCTCCTATTCCATATCAGGAGCTTGGGAGAGAAAAGAGTGGAAAACAGCATGTATAAGGAAAGAATTAAAAGGGGTAGGTTTAAAATGCACAGAGCTATTTAAATTTTTTTTCATTGAAAAGATTAATAGAAAATGAGGTACTATGTAATCAACCTCGAACTACGACCTGAAGCTCCTGCCTGCATTTAGATAAAGTATGCTATAAAAAAAAAGAAATTTAGCAGACTTTGTCTGAACCACCTAGAAATGCTGGTTAGGAACACAAATTTGACCAAGAAGTAGGAAAAATAGTCTTCTAAAACATGAACAAGTCTCCTCAGGTGAAATAAGGCACTAAACAGTCTTGATTTCACAAAGTCAAAAATCAATAGTATAGAAGCCTGTAGATGGCCATTATGGAAAAAAAAAATCTATTTTTGTTTGTTAGTTCAAGTGAAATAAATTATCTGCAGGCAAAGATTTTGCAGTAAGTTTGTTTCTATGCGCAAATGAGAAGAACATTCTTTGCTGCAGCTCTTCGCAGAGAATAGTTCAGGGGGGGTTATTTTGTTTGTGTGTTGTATTTTTTTAATAGGAGTCCCAGAGGAAGCTAAATATAGATAGTGTGGATCTGAATCAAAAAATGTTTCCTTTCTGTTTGTTGAAACAAGCTGCAAATAATTTATGAAAGGAAAAAAGCAATTCACATCTAACTGTAAAATGTAAAGTAGTCAAACCAATGAAACTTGATAAAAGAAGGCTGAAAACAAGCACAGAGTTCCATTGGTAACAGAGATGCATATTATGGGGGGTAGAACAGAATATTGTTAGGCTGATTAGAAAAAAGTAAGTACAAATTCTTTATAATAATCCCAGAGTATACATGGGTTGTTTACTTTTAAGTTTGCAAAAATTAGTGCTCCATACAAAATGATTGCTGACTTTCTCCTGAGTAGGGTTTTAGCTTTGATTGTGCAGCCGTGCAATTCCATCCTGGGGGCTGGCAGCACATACTGCTCTTTTCCTTCCTCATGCGCTCAACAAATTGTCCTCCTGAACTCCAGACTGGTAGGTTCAAATGCTGTGTCACAAGGGTAGCAGGATAAAGGGTCTGTTTTTTCCTTTTTCTGATTGGAAAAGCAAATGAGGAAAATAGTTTTATTAAGAAGGCAAAAATAAAATGACCCTTTCCCACCAAGGTACAGCAGTGGTAGTGAGTTGGAATGAACACCAGGAGCTGGAAAGAAATCTTTTTCCCCTCTTTGGATAGTCCTCTCATATGCAAACGCTTTCCATAAAGAAAATTGCTGGATTTCTCAATTTTTTCCATTCCCAAGCAGTCCGTTTTAGAGAGAGGAGTCTTACTCTATATGCATTATAATATGAGGACTTAAGTGTACTGTAACTTACGGTTCAGGGTGCTCTAGTGTTATTAAGTACGGATGGAGAAAACCCTAAACCCTACATAAATCCCCTCCTATACTTGGGAAACTTATTACTAGCTTCCTTATCAAATCCAAACTCAGTAATGGGTCACACAAGAATGGTAATCTCTGTGATTGCTGTGCAGTAGAAACTACAGTAACCCATTTACAAAAATGAAGCATTATTTTTTAGGCAATAATTGCTCAGACTTGCTTGTGCTTGAGCAGTATAGTTTACAGAAGATTTTTTTCAACTTTGTTATTTCAGCTTTTTTATTATTATTATTTTATTTTTTATTTTTAATCTGACCAGAACAACAAGGGATAACCGTTTGTCTGCAGGAATCATCTGGATGTGAAGATACCCTAGAGAAACCGTAGTTTGGGTGGGGACATGGCAGGAAAGAAAAATCTGGATGCAGTATTTAGACACCAGCCTTCTAAATTTTATCAACATTATTATGAGACAGTGTATAGGCTGTTGCCAACACTTTTTCAAGCTTTTCAATGGAAACTTCTTCTACAGTGGGTTTTTTCAGGTTTTTTTCCCCCCCTGGATTTTGTCAAGCAACTTCTATCTTACCTTTGTTGCTGCTCTTCCCTTAAACAGTTTCTTTCAGCTATGCACTATCTGAGAAGTGTGACAATATGAATATTTACCCATAATGGCGCAAAATATTCAGTGGTGTGCCAGCATTTTTCACTGTACTAGCTTTAGACATAAGAATAAGGTATATGCTGAGTAAACCCTCCTATTTTTGAGAGGTAAGAAATAAAACTTTTACCATACCAGAAAGAATTTCTTCACAGAAATGGTTGTCAAGCATTGGAACAGGCTGCCCAGAGAAGTGGTAGAGTTGCCATCCCTGGAAGTGTTAAAGAAATTACTGTATTTGGCACCCAGTGGTCTGGTTTAGTTAGCATGGTGGTGTTCAGTCATGGGTTGGACTTGATGATCTTGGAGGTCTTTTCCAGCCTTAATGATTCTGTGATCTGAAAAGGAAGACCAGGAAATATGATTGTCTGTTCAGTTGGTAGCTGTCTTAGAGTACTGGGCCCTGTAGCTAATGCTCAGGATTAAATATGTTTGGAAAGTCACTCCTAGTGGGACTGTTATCTAGGGCTTGTCCATAGAGCAACATTATACCATTGCCAATTGATCCTGAAGAAGGTCATATTAGCACCAGCAGTATGATTATTTGGAATGATAAATGGGCACACAGAAGATGGGATGGAGCACATAGGACTGGAGCAGAACCTGCCTGGAGAAGAACATAGTGTTCCCAGGGAAAACGTTTTTGTCATGTACTTTTATGTCTGTAGGTACAGCAGATAAGCTTCTGCCATTTCTGATACTTGTACCAAATAATTTCTTAACAACAACATCTCTTTTGAATCACTTTGGAAATTACCTACAACTTATAAATGTTTTAAATTAAAATAATTGTGACCTATTAGAGAGTTGGTAGTCGGTTTTGGTTGGTTGGTTTTCAAACAGAATTATCCTTCTTCCTGTTTTCTATTTCAATAATATGTAATAAAAAAGAAAACAGGAAAGTCGCATTTAATGACAATGCTATAATTAATAATGACTCAGTTTCATCACATAATGCAAAAATATCTGGAAAGTCTATTTTATGTTTAATATGGCTTCCGTCATTCTTAGAAGATGCAGCTATATCTGATAAAAATGTTGTACTTAAAACATAAGTTTATCCCAGTCCTGAAGTTCCATTTCCACTAGTGGAGTTGGCAAAGACGGAAGAAATAAATAAGGCCAAATTAACAAGAAAAATTACTTACCTGACAGAAATGAAGACTTTTGCAGTGGGTCAGGTTACCATTGCTTTGAACCACTGGCAGTAACTAGTGTTTTCAAATATGATGTAAATTAATCCTTCTCCATATTTAGAGATCAATATAAGGCAGGTCAGGTTCCGAGTTCTCCTCATCAACATAGAAGAAGAAGGACTGGAGCTTAAGTAAATTTATAAAGGTGATATTCTATTAGCCAGAACTAATGATACTATGCATTCCTCCAAGTAAGCATACATGAAAAGTCAGTATCTTATATGCTTTTTGGAATATGCATCTATGGTGAAAGTGCTACTACAAAGTTTTTAGATTAATTTCTGTTTTTCTTAGGAAAAAGTAGATGGCTTAGAAATGCAGTTTTGGTGTCAGAAAGCTAGGTGAGCACAAAGTAATTCGTCATAGGTACTGCCTTTCTGGGTACTGTCAGTAAAATAGATGGCAAATAGACATTAGTATTCAAAATGCTATTTGGCTTACAAATTTAGGTCTGGCAAGTGGATTTGGAAGTGACAAGGCAAGAGGCATCTAAAGAACCAGTACAGATGGTTCCATCCCAGGCTTCACTGCTATCCTCTGTGGCATGGTAGGCCTGCCTATGTGGATATTCTCAACATTCTGATTAGCTCTCCACAACTGAGTACTAAGGAACAGAAGTCTAACATTTTATTCTGAAGTCCCTTTTAGAAATATAGCTAATCAGTTCCTAGTATTGATAGATACATAATTATACCATGAATATCTGTATTATTTCATATTGATTCCATTACAAATATACTGAATGATGTGATAACTTTGTATAGAAAGAGCCAAGACAAAGGTAGGTGAGTGTTCATTGAAAGGAAAAAGCAGGAGCAGTTGCAAGAAAGTAATTATTGTAACTAACAGCAGTTGCCTTTTTTTTAATATCCACTGATATTGAAACACAAAACCCAGGTTATTAAAATGAGACTAAAGGTAGAGGAAGCTGGCCCTTTAGGGATGGTAGTTAAAATGAAGTACCAAAAGAAATTATCACATAAAAGTACAGTTTATAAGTCTTACTACAGACTGATCTTTCAGCCCTTTGTGAGAGCCATCCTTTCAAACAGTATTTGTGTTGGCACTTCATTGTCCTTTCCCACACAGCCTCACTCAGGTTTTTGGGAACTGATGCTATTTGTGAGGGTTTATTTCTTAAAATATCTCTCTCTGTAATGAAGCTCCTGACATAAGGGAAGGCTAAGCCAAGACAACTAATACAGTTAGGAAAGAAAGCAGGGTAGTCACAGCCAGTACATACTGGCTGTGGTAAGTGAAATACTTTTCCATTTGAGAGGTTTTGTGGATTTGAGCAGGTCAAGTGGAACAACTCTCTACTATGGGACTGTGAAAAGAAATGTGGAAATCCATTCTGGTGCACCTTTCTCAACACTAGGTGCTCAAAGTCAAAGACCAAGTATAAAGAGTTAAAAAAGAACATTTTGACTATATACATTACAGAGACTGGGGAATATTCAACTAAACAAAAACTTGATCCCATGGAAATCACTAAATAAATGTTTCCTTCACAGTCTACATACTGCTTTCAGCACCAGATCTCTTTTCAAATCAAGCTTTTATTCTTGTTGCAAAGGGGAAAAAAAAAATTAACACTGCCAGTAACGTCATTATTCTGTTATCCTCAACAGAATTATTTTCATGATGTTCTTTGCAAGCATGGAGAAAAAAATTCATGAGGAGACCATCAGTCACTGTGTAGAACTGCACCTGCTTAGTTGTGTTCTGCTGTACGACATAAAAAATTAAATGTCATTACTGGTCTTGCAGCTGACACAGCAAAAATAACAGAAAGCTGAAATGAAACTTTGTGTTTTACATGCAGGTTAAAGTTTGGAACAAAGTTTTCTTCTGGAAACTGATGGGGAATATTTCTCAGCTAGAGACATCAGACACTGCTCTAAACCCTCTAACGATTCAAATAATTGCTGCTCTGGTGACCTGTGGCTTCTTTCATTGTAGTGCTACAGAGTAAATGATGATAGTTTCATTTTTGAAGTATTACATTGTTTAAAACAACATTTATATGGAAATAAAAATGAAGTAGTAGTGTTCAACAACTGCCGTATCACAGCATATCATGTAAGATAAGCATCTCAGGATTGCTAACTTGCAATGAGGTGCTCTCATCATCTGTAGCTTCCCCCAATCCCAAACTTTAGTAAAAATGGCTGAAAAGAGTAACTGTTCCTTCTAGGTTCAGTCAAAAAGCCATAAAAAGAGAAATGGCTGCTCCTTGTCATGCTGAGACCTCCTACATTGCATTAGCAAGTCCCGTGACAAGTGAAAATCAGGGGATCATGCACATAGGAAAATAATTACACTATGGGAAAAAAATTAATTTCCTGAGAGAGTATGTGAAAATAGCAGAAATGTCGATAATCTGGAAGAAATCAATAACATAATAATTTACACATATGCTAAATTTACATTTGGTTTTAACTTACCTTTTGGCAACCCAACACAAAATAATGGTAAGATTTTATGTGTAAGAGAACAAAATTTCATCATAAACATTTTCTGCTTAATATTGATATGTATAGATAGTGTTTCTGTCATTAGAATACACATATACAAAGCTGTTTCACATGCTAGCAGATATAGATTAAAAAATTTACACCTATTCACTGATGTACTTTTTACAAGTGTTACTCATTTCTATCTATCCTCTCATCTTCATAGACAGAAAAATACCTTCTCGCTAGGTGAACATGAGTCAGATAGGATTATAAATGTTTCATTATTATTCTCATAGTAAAAGATTGCATCAAAAAACACTAGCTTTTAACAACGTTCCCTTTTTCCTGTTCTTCTTTCATTGGCCATTTTCTATTTCATTTGTAGTTTTTGGCTACAAATGCAAACCCTTAACTTTTACTTCACTACATACAAATAGGACAGATTTTGGTGACAGAAACCTGAGTGCCCAAAATGAAATTAAAAACTGCATTTGGTGACCAGTACGCAACTGTTAAGTCTTTGTTTTAGGTTTGGGTAGTGCTACAATGCCCAAGGAAGGATATCAGTTCAGTGTCTTCCTTCCCAGTCCTCCTCACTGGCAGAAAAGAAGGCAAGATTTGCTACCAGCAGCCTTAGGGGCTTCCTCTTATACAGCAGCCACTGGTCAGGCAGGTGTGAGCAGGCACCGAACAGTGACTGTCAGGGCTGGAAAAAGATTGAAGTGGGGCACAGAAAGTGTATTTACTGCCAGACACATCGAGGCAGGAAAGATGGAAGCACATCAAACAAAGCTTCATACACCTCACCCACACAACCAGCTTTTGCTCAGATCCTTATGATTTTGAATTACTGGCTTCTTATTCAGTCTTTGAATTCATAGGCAATTTTCTGAAAGGCTGAATTAGCTCCATGGGAAGTCATACTTTTCCAGGAGGTATAGGCATAGACTAGAACAGACCAGTTCACTGCTCCCGAGGCACTAAGAATGCTCTGCATGCACATACAAATCCCAAGATCCATTTCCCTCCTCACTGGAAAAATACTGGGGAAGGGGGAAGAGGGGGAAAGGTAGACACAAAAAAAAAAAAGGATATGAAAAAAGTCTCTTGCAACACAAATATGACAAATATAAAGCTGTTTCCTTGATGTGAAAGGTCTTAAGAGTGAAGCTGCATCTACTATATCTTACCTTAAACATGGTGTCCCTTGGTGTAAGCAGAGGAGGAAGAAAAAGCATCCCATTCAATACTGCCAGATGCATATTCTAAAACCTTGAATGGCAGGTTGGATTTTTTTCTGAAAGTCTCTGTCAGAAGCTCAATTGAGCTTCTGTACTCCCTTGTGGCTCCAGCCAAAATGAACCTCTAATCTTGCAAAAGTCTTGATTTTGATATAACTTATTTCCTATTAAGAATCAGTCAACAGAAAACTAAGCCCATCTACTACTGTGTGTTGAGACTTCTGATCTACTGATAAAGTATGAGAGTGCTACATCCCTTGCTCCATAGGCATGAAGGGCCTTTGCACTGTGTATGTAAAACAAAGTCACAGAACCGCTTGATATCATTCCAATAAAGCCTCACCACATTCAAACCTCATAAATTTTGTTAATTGAAAAGCAACAAAACATACTCATATAACTTTCAGTAGCAGAGCTGTTGGAAAAGGCTTTCTTTGCAAGAACTTTTGTAGAGGGAGTCAGAAAAACCATAGCAAGTCTTCCTTTCACATCCATTAAACACCAGAGTACAAACAGCTGTTATCTAATTTCTGTCCACGCTGTGGTATTGCATTCTCAGTGAAGATGGCAAAAACAGTGAAGTGGTAGGAAAGACAAAAAAATACACATCACTCTCCTGAACAGCTCTAAATGCAAAAAATAAGAACTGAGGTTTACAGAACATAGAATCACTAAGGTTGGATAAGGCCTCCAAGAGTATCAATTCCAATCTTTGATCGAACACCATTATGACAACTAAACTGTAGCACTAACTGCCATGTCCGGTGATTTCTTGAACACTTCCAGTAATGGTGACTCCATCACTTCCCTGGGCAGCCTTTTCCAATGCTTAACCACTTTTTCCATGAAGAAACTCTTCCTGATGTCCAACCTGGACCTCTCCTGCCACAACATGAGCCCATTTCCTCCTGTCCTGTTGCTAGTTGCCTGGGAGCAGAGACCAACCAACACCTTTCTACAACCTCCTTTCAGGTCATTGTATAGAGTGATAAGGTCTTCCCTGATCCACCTTTTCTCCAGGCTGAACAGCCCAGCTCTCTCAGCCACTCCTTCTATGGCTTACTCTCCAGACTCATCAGTTTCATTGCCCATCTCTGGACATGCTTCAGCACCTCAATGTCCTTCCTGAATTGAGGGGCCCAGAACTGGACACAGAGCATTTGAAATGTGGCCTAACCATTGCCAAGTACAGGGGGATAATCCCTGTCCTGGTCCTGCTGGCCACACTGTGTCTGATACAGGCCATGATGCCATTGGCCTTCTGGCCTACCTAGGCACACTGCTGGCTCATGTTCAGCCAGCTGTCAAGAAGCACTCCCAGGTTCTTTCCAACAGGCAGCTTTCCAGCCACTCTTCCCCCAGAATCTCCTCGATTTATTGAAATGAGAAATCAAACTGTTGCAGAGACTAGATTCTGAAGTAAACAAAATATGGATGTCAGCATGCTGCTGACATTTTGTTCCTCACTTTAGAAGAGAATGCTTGTTTGCTGTAATAGAGTCCTTTTTTCATTTAGCTAACTGAAAACTTGATACCTCTCTGCTATTACACAAGAGCCTGTAATTACCTGTGGATAACAGGGAGTGTATTATAATTTTGGTTTGCACTGTCTTTATATTTACTGCGAAAACTGCTACATCTTCTGGGGTATAAAAAACCTGTAAAAAAAAAAAAAGGAGATAACTCCATTAAAAAAAAATAAATTGAAAACCAAGAATAAAACAACAAAAATCTTCAAAAAATTGAATTTTCTTACATAGTTTTACTGGTATTTCTATTGATACAGCCAATGCACAAAGCTGCGTTTATGGTACCTACAATAGGTTCTGGATATTAATTTTCCTACAGTTTATTAGATGCTTGTTTCTAAGCATCAGTTCTAGAGGCTTTTATAGCTAGACACACAAGACGAAAAGCAGTTCAGAAAATGGTTTTTTGCAGCCTTAAGTATCAAACACACTACTAGGGAGGTAGATTTGTCTTCTGAACCAGGACACAAGAGAAACATATAACACAATTGATAGCAGAAGGATCTTCAAGAGGTCATAAATAGAAATGTTTGTTTTCTCTGTGTCTTTCACTTCTTTCTCTTCTGAACAGATAGACTCCCAGGCTTGAGGACTTGCTAATATAGCACCCCTACACATCAGACAAATTAAAAGCTTTCATTCTCAAAAAAACTAACACCTGACAATATGCATCAGCTCTTGCTAATGAACTCCACAAATCAAGGTTTATTAAAAACCCCACCTAACATTACAGACGTTATCTATACTTACATTTGTGCACATCCCCAGGTGCACATGACAAAATGACGTATAGCATTTTTAGCAATTTTTAGTTTTGGAATAAACTAGGAAGTCTGTTTCCATAATTTATTTTGTAAAACATTATTAAATAGTAGTGACTTAATCCTTTTCAGAAGAAAACAGAAAGTTTTCTGAGATCTAATTGTACATTCACTACACATAAGTTGGGGAGAAATTTAATGATTTCTCATGTGCAGACAGTCTGCCTTTAGATAGAATATATATCAACATATCACACCTACAGCTGAGCAAAGCACCTACAGCTCAACAGCAGCACCTCCGTTTACAACTTGCTGCTCATATAATCTTATACTGGAAATATAAGACAAGCCTGGAAAAAAAGGTGAAATAAAATAAAATTACAGTAAATTATACAGGATTAAAAAAAAGGAAAATAGCTTAGTCTAGTTTTTCTAGCTGTTTGGGATTACTTGACTCAACTGCAATATTCATGAGTGACACAGTAAAAGGGCAATGGTTTGTAAGATGATAAAGACATTTGAATTTTCTGAGCTCAACCACTATTTGGGATTGCAGTGTACCAGAAACACAGACAGAATCCTAAGTTCCCCCTCTTACACAGAACTTCACCTGATTGATGGTGCCTTGATGGCTAACTTGATGCTTGTCTGAAGTAAAAATCACTCTGGTTCATATATTTCACATGTCCCTGTATTTTATACAGTGGGCCTTTATGTAGTTTTGTGTTAAGGTTCCAAGGACATGGTTTTAAGGTGTTTTTTTTTCTTTTCTTCTTAAATTTATTTTGGTCAGGTTAACATTTAAAGTTTACTTTGTTCAAAAGAGTCTGTAAGGATGAATGTTTGACTGCAATGTTTGAAAGCTCTTATTCATTTCCTTATTTGAAAAATTAAAAAAAAAAAGAAGAGAAAAAAGATTCTTTTAATGAGACATTCCCCATAATGAGAATATTTTCAAGAGTTGCATGCATTACTGTAACAGTGGCGTAAGTGAAACCATACACTAAACATTTCACAATTTGTAGTTTCCTTCGCTAAGCATAATACCTTAATTTGTCCGGAGTTCAAAACACTTTTCTAAGATGTTAAGCCACTTCCCACAAACTTCGCTCTCAGGAAGTTTGAGTTGGCTGCTTTTCCAAAGAGGTTTGAAGGATGCCAGTGTTCTCAGCTTGGTAAACTCAAAATGAACTTGTGTTCATGTTTCAGATCAAATGAAGGGTTGAGATTTATGTTTTATTTTTTAATCACTGTGGTAGCACTTTGGAATCCAGATATCCAGTTCTAATTTTTTCCCTTTGTAGGCATTCACTCTCATATTTTGTCTAGCCTGTCTGACAGAATCATGAACTTCAGAATTTTCGCATCAAAAATAGGCAAACACAGATACTGTATTTCTAAATCAGAGACTGAGGGAGGACTCAGAAAGGCTCTATAACAATAAATAAACTAAGTATTAATGATCAACTGAAATAGCTGATACAAAGTGGTCTCAACAAACCTGAAGAGATCCACTGAAACATGTGGATTTATTTTTCTTTTTTTAGATTATGCTTATTAAATATGGCCCTAGCCATTTTGAGCCAAATAATTTACTAAATATTGGTAATAACAGCACTAGCAGCAATATACTTTTCCTAGCTCTGGAGGAAACCAAACCAAACCAACCAATTAAATAAAAGAAACAAAACAAAGCAACTCATTTGTTATCCCAAGGACTTCTAGAGCAGTATCAGGTCAAAAGTAAATTTTGAGATACGGATGCTCACAGATATAACACAGGAAAATTTCTACAAGTACCCTACGTAAATAGTGAGCTAATACAAAAGAAAATACATTTGTAAGTCTTAGCCTTGAAAGCCTTAGATCTAAATGTCTTAGGCCCAAATTCTAGCACAGCCTTATGGACCACTGGTCTGGTTGTAGATTTGAGAAGGGGTGGTCTCAGGCCCAACCAAAACCAGTCTATTCTGTAGGTCTGTAGGCTTGTCAGCCAAGCAGCCATCATCTGTACAGAAATACTGTGAAGCAGCCATCGTTTCTATTTGTAGCTATGAACTAACTGAAGATAAAGGTGTCTAACACCTATAACCACTTACTGAGTTGCCTTACGCTAATTTACTCTTCCACAAGAGCAGAGAGGTCCTGAATTTCATCCTCATTTAAGATCTTCTCCTACTTATGAGAGTTCTCAGTCTTTAAATCAAAAGATACAATGACTCAGCTGTCAGGTGTGGATTTAAGAGACTACCAGATTTTCATTCAGCCACTTGGTAGGATTATTTAAAATAGGGAGTTGAAAAACATTCAGAATGAAAAACGCATGGGGAGGCAATGGTGCTGCCTACTGATTGTCAGCTGGCATATGCCACCCATTGCACCTTTGGAGACAACATTAACAAACTCCTCTTAGTGACTGGAAGGATATGAAGCTCAGTTAAATATATTGCTTTTCCCTTCATGCCTCATGTGCACCAGACACCACCCTGACATAGCCAGAGACTGCATCCTTCTGAACCATATTTAGATTTAGCAAATTACTTACAGCTTATAACAACAACTGCCAATACCTAGAAATCAGATGGAAAGCCTTCCAGAAGCTTTCAGTGTTTCCCAAATTACTACGTTATTGAAAGACCTGTAGGGGTTAATGTTTTACACATTTTCCATGTTTATTCATTTAAAGGGTTGAATGTTCGGGTGCTTTAAAAAAAAAAATGCTTTAGAAGAAATGAAAGGGAAACCTTAGAAGTCTTCAAAGAAACACAGCTACTAGCAAATGTAAAACAGCACTATAAAACAGTCACAGTCACATAATTTAAAAATTGTGTTTCACGTAACTGAGCTGCACTACAATAAATATTCTGGACAGTAGATGTCCTAAATGTAACTTGGCAGCACCCTTTGGCTGCACCAACCCAGTTAAGTAAAGTGTCAGACAGTTATTAGGTAAAATCTGCCTTATAAGGCAAAGAAAATACTTCAATGTGAGATGTGCAAAAAGTAACAAACACTATTAGGTTTTTCTTTCAAGATAAAAAAAACATAAATGTGAATATTCTAAAAGTTCTGTTGGATTTAAGGTTTTTTAACAAAAATATTTGTGATGTTTTGCTTGTCTCAATGACACGGACAATTAAAACAATCCCTGAACTGTGTTAATGTGATGTGCCCAGTCAGGGAATTTATCGATAAAAATGGCGAATTTACTCACAAGATAAAAATAACAAGATTGTAGGGAGATCAAAGATAACCTCCATTGCTGATCAACGTTTGAAAGGCAAGTCCATTACACTATGTTAACACAAAGGTCAGATAAGCGTTTTTTTATACAAACAAAAGACAAAAGTGCTCTGAGAAACTGAGAGCCCATAAATTTGAGACAATATATAAAATTGGATTCAAATTGTCTCCATGTACATCCAGTCAATCAATCCTACCTTCCAGACTCAAGGTTTTTTTGTGAAATAAATGCAAACAATGTTTTTATTTACTCTATTGTAAGGAAGAAAAAGATAAAGGATGAGGAAATGCTGCAATTCACAGTACAAACTATAAATAACTTTAGGTTTTAGAAAATATAAGCCAGGGAACTGAGGATTTTTGGATAGCAAAGACAAGGACTTGTTTTAGAAAAAATGCATGCAGTAGGTCTTAAAATAACTGACAGTTTTACTTCACTGTTTTTCCAAACTATTTTGGAAACTTCTGAAATCTGTCTTTTCCGTGGAGAATTGAAACAAAAAAATTACTCCACCATTGCATAGGTCTTTTTAATAAAAAGAGACAAGCTTCAGTGTATTCAGAGTTTCAGCTTATCATTGTCTACAATCATCCAATATATCCAAGTGAATTTGAGTTAAAAATGTCATGGACCCAAACAATTGCTCAAAGTTTGAGAATTCCTTGCTCCTGGAAAATGCCAGAGATGCCAAAACAGCTTACACAGGTCAGAAGCAAAAATTCAACAAATTTGTTCTTGATACAGAAACACTGTAACACAGAGTCAGATTTCTAGACTGATGGATCCCAGAAATACAGGGAAGCAAAGGTATTTGAATACAGAGCATCAAATTATATTTTAAAAATCTATTAAAATACATGTCAGAGTTGATACCAGAGTTCAGACAAAGATTTGTGCGTCAGGAAAACCGTGAGGGAAGACATATCATGTGTTTATCTGAACCAACTACTCAAAATGGATTCACGTCCAAGTTGGTATTTCCAGTTACTAATATAACTTTAGTCTAAAGCTCACACAAAATACATAGTAGTCAGCATGTGTTAAATGAAAAAGTTTCTGCTCTGTACATTGAACCATTTGACTGCATCCCTCCACCCAAATACCTGCACATGCTGTTATCTAAAGCAAAGCATGGTCTGAAAGAGAAATTATTGTTACTAGATCTGAGCAAAATCACCAGCATCTTTTGTTTTGAATCCAGCCTAAATTAAACCATACAAGTGGACCATGTTATGATGTCCATTTCAAATACCTACAAATTCTAGATGTTAATTCAGACTACCATCCATTATAAAAGAAAATAGGAAAACATGCAGCTTTTGAACTGCACATGCTGTGATTGTCAGGTTATACTCAGCATTTCAGGCTGATAAACTTTATCACCTGACATAAACAGGATCAGGGGAACTGCAGGAAAGGGAAACGTGCTGCTACGAGCTTTTCCCTTACTGTCCCTTCTGGTCATGTCTTTGCAGCTAAACAGTTCTCTCTTTCAGTAAGTCACATGACAGATGTGAGCTGTTAACCCAATTTAAACTATTTTTGTTTCCTTTCCAGTACATTCCAATCAGCAGTATAAACCACAAACAGTGCCCAGCAATTGCTGAGTGGCAGATGCCTGAATACCACGTTTTTCATCTCCTTTCAATATCCTTGACTCATGCATCCTGTCTGAGCTGTTAGTTTCCCAACTGCGGTGTGTCTGTACCCTTGGACTCTCAACAAGGGCTTGAGCCACCCCGGAAAGCTCACCCTTCCTTGCTGGACTTGTGACTGTCTCTCAAAGCTACCATGTTATGCCAATTCACGTCTAGAATCTCTAGATTTGCATTGATATAGCAGTCCACTTCTTTTCCTCTGATTTTAAAATAATTCTGCATCATCATATAAAAATACCATTCAGTTCTGACTTTATTTGACCTCTAAGAAGAAAACGAACTACCACCATCACCAGTTGTACTTACCATACTAGTCACGACATTATCACATTCTCCTGCTTGAATGAAATGCTCCTAAAACATATCTGAACCAGAAAAAAAAAATATTCCTTGTTTGCGAGGTAACTGTGTCGTTATTTCTTTATTCCCCTGATACTATGAAGTCCTCCTCTCCAAATTACTTTCATGTTCTAGATACTGTAGCAATGATTTTATACTGGTTAGAACAATGTAATATTTGTATGAGTATTAAGGGCAATGAGGGCTAGTGCAAGGATCTTAGCTTTGAAAGTAAAATGATGCCTGTTAGAATAGAAGGTAAAATTAAAAAAAAAAAAGTAGTTTAATTTTTAGCTCTGAATCAGGAATATCAGCCAGGAACAGGAAGAAAAGAATGGAGTTGCCAAGTAGACAATTTTCATGATTAAGTACCCTAACTGCGGTTAAAGTATAAAGAGTAGTAATTCTGTGGCAAACTCATTAATAGCATTAACTAGAGATGTAAAACTATTATCTTTTTTCATCCTTTTAAGCCACACAGTTAATAAAAAACTCAAACTAGGTCATTACCTTTCTTTCTACGTGCTACACCAACAGGCCCTGAAAAATACATGACAGAGTTGGACAAGTGCTTTGTGAAGCTACTAATTTCAAACTTGAGTTGCATACCATTTTCTTTACCATTAAAATCACTCACTGTTTCTTTACCATGAAAAATATTTCCTCTCAGTTTCATGATGGGGGAATATTCTTACCTCTGTTTTACAGAAGAAACCAAGATAAAAGGTTCATGCACAGTCTGTGGCCCAGCCAAGACTCCAACTTTCTTGAGACTCAGTCCAACACTTTGACCACAAAGTCAAGCACAAAGTCAAGCACTTTCTCCTCTGTAGCCTTTTGATCTTTTCTTTCCATCATGAATGATTAAGCTATAAAGGATCTTTGTCTAAAGAGTAGGCTTTTAGACAAATACACACTTGAATGTTTAGAAAAAACAATCAAGCATTTTAAACAAGACTTGAGTCTTATCCAATTCCAACTAGGTGTTGAAAACATGCAAGCTTATATGGAACTATAGACATCTAAGGTTGTAACCATATTAAAAAGTTTTAACAAATATGAATACGGGGGCAACGAATTGTGCTCAAACAGCCCACAAAGAAATATGCCACAAAGCTGGTTTTAGTTTTCAAAAAATGAATGCACATGCGTTATTTGGGCAATAAGGCAATGTACAAGGCCAGGAGACTACAGAGTTCTAATTCAAATGTATTTACTCAAGTAAGGGACTATTCACCTAAGCAAACATTACCTCAGTAATTAGTGGGTGGAGAAACAATGTCTCACCTTAAACCATGATAGCTGGGGAAGAAATTGCAACAATAGCTGCAGCTGCATACTCTAGCACTTTGAGCAGGAACTTGACCAGACTTGCAGCAACACATACAGGTTTGTTTGGTCAGTTGTGTTTTTAAAATCAAGAATAATATTATTATCCCAAGGTCCTGTCCACCCAAAAGAAACAAACTCAAAAGATGAGGGAACTGAAGGATAAATATGAAGGCAGGGAGGACCAAAGCATGTTTTGTAAGGTATAAATCATATCTTACTACTTCATAAACTTCTGATTAGGAAAGAAAGATATGATATTTCCCTTCTTCCATGGGCTATTTCTGCTGACTACTCACAGTGTTTACCTACCAAAAGGCTGTGGAGGCATCAGGCACTGTAGCATCATGCAGAGCCATCATATACGAAGCAAAATCCCACTGAAGAGTTCTGGTTGAACAAGACTTTCTCTTCTGCACTCAAATAATCCAGTAGCAATGCTACTGTTTAGACATTCAAAATCATCTCCTAGTGATGATGTGATAACCATGATATGTAGGTTTTTCTCAGTTTTGTTTTTAGGTGTTAGGCACTCTCCCTTATTTTTTGGGGGGGGGGAAAAAACCACACACACACACACACAAAAAAAAAAAAAAATCAAAACCCATAACTTTCAAATACTGTCATTTGTTCCTGATTGCACTATGTTTGTAAAGTAATACAAAATTACTGATGATGCAGTTCGGTTTACAATAATGCAGTTCAACACTGAAGAAATTGAAACTGTTGAGAGAGTAGGAGAGTAAGTATCATAATCCCATACACCCCAAGAAATTGTATAGGATGTACAACCCATAGCTGATTTCTACTGTGATATTCATACTCTATTGTTAAAAAGATACAGTGAAAAAAAAGCAAATGAGTGATTTTCATCCTGATTTAAAATTGTTCAGAAAAGTCTACGTTGGAATCCATGCTGTACATCTGCATTATTCAGATGGTGTTTAATTAACTAATTTCTGGAAGGAAAGGATAGCTTGTAGCCAGCCCTCTTGATAACTGAAAGGAAGTTACCAAAGATGCAGGTGAAAGAATTCATTATCTTCCTCACAGCAATTTTAAATTTCCTTATTCTTAAACTGAAGCATAGAATGCTTTTGATTATCTGATCAGACCATTTATTATGAATATATACCAATTACGACAAGAAATCTCTTCTTCCCAGCTGTGCAAGCACTGATCGCAATTGCAGGCCCTAAGACCCATAATTTTCAGCCTCATTCTCAAAGTTTTGCAAAGCTGTATTTACAGATCCCATAGTTGTACACTTCAGAAGTTGATCCTCTCTCCTCTGAAGTGAGAACAGCATGGGTTGGGGTGGGCAAGAAAGGAAAGAGTCTTCCCAAAATAAACTCTTTTTTTTTTTAAAAAAAAAAAAAAAAGGTAGCTTAACTGAGAAGTAACTATAAGGCTAAGTTTACATAAAGTGCTTTAACATAGGTGGGTCTAACCACATATCTTATTGTATAGGTCTAGCGTGATAGATGTGATACCAAACTGGATAAAAAAATCTATAGGAATGAAATATATTACATAGGATTTTTTTTCAGGGGGAGGGTAGGGGGAACTTGTGGAGGGGGAGAGATGTGTTGTCTTGGGGTCCTTTTGCCTCTACTAATTGTAGTCTTTGAAAACCATTGCTACACTACCTTGACAATTATTAGCCAAATCATTGCTGAAGTATCCATTTAAGAGTGCATTTTGGATATAGAAGTGTTTTGAATTAAATATTTTGTGATTAAGAACAACACAATTTTAGTTCTTAGACATATTTGACAATCGTATTACATTGAATCAAAGGTCAGTAATTTCTTCTTGGAAGCTGTTCATAGTCCAATGCAGAGTTTTCCAGGAAATTAGTTAAAATGTTATTATATGGATATTCCCCTATATAAAGTATAACCTGCTAAGAATCCAATTCAAATCTTCTGCTCTTGCAAATGCAAGAAGACAGAATGTGACAGAAGCATGACATTTCACATCAGCTGAACTCACAACTGAGAATAGAGAACATCTAAAATTACTCTGAAAGTCTGAATATTAGAACTGATCAAAGTTATTTGTATTAACAGTAGCTTTTGTAGGTATATTTAATGTTGAGGCTGTCAGAGAATGCAACTGTATGGATGCAGAATGCCCATGTTCATCATGTTCAAAGAGCTTACAGTATCTATTTCTGTGGGTAGTTATGAAATATGTATTTATTGCTGCACATAGCTGATCTGATTGTTGCTTGTGAATTGTACTGATAAAGTTATGGGAGACTGGTGGCAGTAACATGTATCAGACTGATGAAAGCCTATTGGCTATATATTCACATGGTACTGTATGCAACACTCATTTAATCAGTAAAACCCCAAACAGGCCTGAATATAAACTATTGTTTTCAACTTAGTCTCAAGAATGTAAAGAATTTAATTTTTAAAGATTTATACATCTTTCTTGTCCACAGGGAGCAGGAGTCCTAGCAGTCTATTGCTCTGGATTCCAAGATTCCTCTCATATCATCTTATTAATAAAACTGTCAGTCACAAGGCTGATCTTACATTCTGTTGTAGATTTATTCTTTAATTTACTATGGCAAGAAGCTCACATAGACTTTTAATTTATCACCTGCTCTATTAAGAATTAAACAATACCTGTCCGACAGAAAAATGCCTTTAAAATCAAGTTATATTTTAAAATGTTGTGTGGGAAAAAAGTGAAGTGGTTTAAGACAGTGAAAGTTGCTAGCACATAGCAAAGACTAACCTATGGTTGGTATCTGATACGCATTCTTCCTTGTTTATCACAAAGTTAAGGACTCCTTATAGAAACAATGGTCTACATGTGAATGTCAGTTAAGCCAGATCCATAATTATCTCCCAGAGGAACAAAATAAAAGTTTGTTCACCATTCTATAACAAATAGGATTTCCTTGGCAAACGGAGTCAGACAAACCTCTCAGGCATATGGTGTGATTCTTGGTGTTGTCCTGTGCAGGAACAGGAGCTGGACCTTTGACGATCCTTGCTGGTTCCTTCCAACTCAGAATAATGAATGTTTGTTACGTACGCCCTTCCCTTTTACATGTGTCATGGTTTTACCAGCCCCCCCTGGGCTGAAATGGTCAGGCCCAGGTAGATTTCTGGAGAAAAGCCAATCAAAAGTTTTAGTAATACCTCTGCTAATGACATATTTAAGAAAATGGAAGAGAAGGTGAGTGGTGCAAAAGAAATTAAGGAGGAGTAAGAGGGAGGCAGCTGGTCCCCGATTTGGGGAGCCAAGTCTTCTCCCCCCAGCCTTCAGCCGAGGGCAGACATGGCATTGAAGTCTCTCCACCCAGGACATGTAACAGTGGAGAAACAAACTCCAGACAGAAGCTGCCCACCTGGAACTTGGCTGCAGAAAGGATTCCAGCCCGGCGGACAGCAGAGAGGACTTGAGCAATTAATCCGTTCCCGTTTTTATTTATTTCCATTCTCATCAAACCTCTCTAGCTCCTGGCTGCAGACTCAGAATAATTTTTTGTTGAAAGACTGTTTCTTATGCTGTTCCTGTGATATCTGTGAGGGTGCAACATTAATAGTTTCTGGGCAAGAACTGCAGTACCTATTCTTATTCTTAAAGTGGGCTGCACCAAGCTACATTACCAGAATCTAACAACAAAGTCTAAACACACCTTTAATGGAATAATATAGCAATACCAAAAACGTCTACAACATTTTCTGTGGAGTTAGACAAATTACAGACCTAGCATGACAATACTTTCTAAATCATCCAATTATCATTGTGTTGAGGATTAATTTCTTTTGCTTGTTTGTTTGGGTTTTTTTTTGGTTTTGCAACCAAAAAAATTTGCAGATGAAACTGTAAATACATTTGCATATAAAATGCAAAATATCAGCAAATAATAGAAACCATGAATTCCAATGAAGCAATATCTTTTAAAAAGAATAGAGCCCTGTTAACTCAGCCTACATACTGTAAATGAACTCAGAGTACAACATATTTTGAAGCAATGGAGGTTTTATATGCTTTCTTCTCTTAAAATGTTGCCAGCCCGAAATATTCCTTCCAACAAATGTAACTATTCTTATGCTATTCTCAGAAACTTTTGTATGCTTTTGAGTTCTAAGTATTAATGTTTTCAGCTAGTCTACAGTTCCTTGCGGTTTCCTTTGCTGCACAAAACATTCATCTTTAAAGTCTCAAGCCTTCAGCCACAACACATCATCAAATCTAGTAAGACTGCTGTTGATCCCACACATCCGGAAACCATAGCTTCATGAAAAACCAAACAAAGCCAAACAAAAAACAAACAAACAAACAAAATCACCCCACTAAAACCAACCAGAAATTCTCACAGCTAATTTTATTTCATCACACCTATGTTCAAGTGATTTTATATATCAAGATTGCACTGCTAACTTTGTAGTTAATTTCCATTTTTTACATACTATGTACAATGATGATACTGTCTCTCTTTTAAATAATCTAAAAAAAAAACAACAAAAAAAACACCCAAGCAATTTTCTGTCAGAGAATGAGGTTTTTAATTCAACTAAACCAGACCTTAACTGATAAGAATTATGGTTTCTAGTGATTTCTTTACAAACTAACTTTTTATGAAAATTCAGTATTTTCATCTACCTTATAAATAACAGAGGGGAAATAAACCCAGAGGGTTCCCATATTCTTTTCTGGTACTGTTTCAGAATGTGTTATATGGCAAGAACATTTAAATTTCCATTAGTGAAGAGGAAGAATACTGATCATCCCATAAAAGACTTGTTTGTACCCCTGCAGCATTCTGCATTGCAGGTCTACACATCACTGATCAAATACTGTAGCAGTATGGATTTGATGAAGTGTGTTTCTGGGGAATATTTTGATATACCACAGTGAGAGGGATGCTTGTGAATGGCCTAGCAAGTGCCATGCTGGTCTATAAATTACTCTAACACTGAGTTCAAATAGATGCTATAGTCTGATCTTTTCAGAAAATATGCACAAGCAGATATTTCTGTATTTTGCACTAAATAAATGGGCAGTTGATTAACTCCTGACACCTCAATGCCCAGTAGGATTATATGCAGAAGTAGTCTCTGCCACTAAAGTCGTATAGATATATATAACTTTATCTAAGATGTAAAACAACAGATGGATGCAAGTACATTACTTGCTGGCTGTCATCCAGGGTTATTATGTGATGTGGGAGTTGACCTCCAGAGCTAACCAGCTTCCTCTCCCTGTATTTACTCAGTAACATCAGTCCTATGTTTGAGCTATGAGCCTTTACTGCGGCAGCAGCTATATCATCGTTAAATAAGTCAGGCAAGGTTAATTACCAGTGTGTTTATGTATGAAGATGATCTGCAATGAGAAAGATTAAATACAGGTAAAACATCAGGTTGTTTGTTTAAGATTTCCACTGCTTTAGAAGTAATCTTCTATGTCATCATCACAGCTATCAGAGCACACTCTTTCTTTTAGTTGAGAGGCTGATTCACTCAATGTTACTTTATTTAATCAAAATTCAGCATCCCCACAGCATATATTTTTCCCCTCATAGGCTATCTGTCTTGCTAGTTTGGGCAGTAACTGAATAGCTCTCACATTCAGATGTATTACAGACCGATAAAATATTACCACAATTTACTGAACCTGGTGAGGATGCTTTTGTTTCAGCTTTGTTTCAAATCCAGTGCTGTGTCTGCCTCCTAGGGCCATGATGTAAGTCTCTTTAGAAAGAGCTACAGATTTATTCTTCCACTTTGAATAAGTGAAAATGTGTTTTGTTGAAACCTCCTGAAAGTAAATGGATTTCCTATAGAATCCCCTTTTGTTTATGGCTTTGATGAAAGCATTTGGCACTTGATGGTTCCCAGGCTATCCCCAGTTTAAAAAAGAAGAAATCAAGTGTTCTGAGTGTTAAAATGTTTTCAACGAACCTCAAAGTAAACTTAATATGAAGATTTGCATCAGGTGTCAAATTAGTATGAAAGGGTAGTATTTACAGTCTTGCCTCTTTCACATTCAGACTCAGTATATTGTCCCACTTTGTTCTTAAAGCAGAGCTAAGGGTAAACCTAATCACGTGAAATCCAAACCTTTTCTCTCAGTTTATCATCTACTACTCCTTGCATTTCAATTTCTTCCCAAAACTGTGCAAAAATTGTTGAGATAAGAGACAGATGCTAAATCCCCACAACCAGCCCTAGAACAGAAAAGACTGCAGATTGAAACTTACTTAAACACAATGAACTTCCTCCATTAGATTATTAGAGAGATTGTTTTATGTTCCACTAGAAAAGTGGTTCAGAATAAAATTTCTAACAGAGAGCTATTGACACTATAAATACACAGAGGGTACTGCTAAAAGGCTTTATGTAGGGTTGGTTAACACTACTCACAGCTTTTGGTGAGCAAACTATATTTACACTGAAGCAGAGAAATATTAACTAAATCTTATAGGACAATACTAATTATTCATAATAAATGACCACAAATTAGCAAACTCTTTAACACATAATACATTACCCACAAACCTCAGGATTACCTATTCCCATTTGGAACCGTCAGGACTTTTTCCATTAATTATTCTGAGAATGCAAATAATTATAATTCTAATATAATTCATTATATTTTTAACATTGAACTTAGCTTGTCTCTTGCTTATGGCACTTATTATTGTTGTTCTTTTAAAAAGATATGGTGCAATCATGGCAAATCCATTCTAATTAGCAGACATCCACCTGATTGAATCAACTGTCACTGATCAGTCAAAACAGCATCATTCAACAACCATTGGTTTTACAGTCATTTGCAAAAATGCCACAGGACTATGAACTCTTATTTGGAGCAAGTTTCTATAGTTCTGTTATCCCCTGCTCTATGTCCAAAATAAATTTTCCTTTCATGTACTTTGTAACACAGCAACATGACTGAGGTCAGAATAATTTCTAAGCTTCAAGAAATAAGAAAATTAAGCATCATTTCTGGTCTACATAATCTCATTTCACCCTCCTATCAGCCTACTATGATAAAGTTGAAACCTCTTGCCCAAAGACCACTGATAGTCCCCAATTTAGGTGTAAGAAACATGCAAAAAATAATCACAGCTGCAGTTTTATGGGCACAAATCATTACACTGGCCCAGCTAACAATCAAAAGGATATTATCCTTCCCTTCTGACAGCCTGGGCTCCCATTCCTCTGTTCTGTAAATACGAAGTCAGATATTGTATAAAGTTACTGTATTTCTTCAGCTTAGTTTCCTGTCATGCTAGCAAACAAAAGCAGCCCACAGAAATGGCCTATGCCCCAGTCCAAACAAAGGCAAGTAATGAGAGTAGCACTTCTTTACAGTGGTAGGGAAAATAATTCATGGTATAATTCTGTAAAATGCAGAAAGACAAGAAAAGCAAGCCAGCATCTTAAGGGTACAGTACATACACCTATGAAGACATCAGCACAGCATAAAACATGCCTACATTTTCGTTTTGAAGCAGGAGCCCAAGGGAAACACAACAGTCTGACAGGAATAGTAGAATTAGTAAGAGATAAAGTGAATACAATAAGGATTATCAGAATTTGTTTTCACACAAGAAAAAACCCTAAATCAATTGTTTTCATCCTGCCAAGGATCAGATTGAAAGGTAATGTGACAGAGGCCTGTAAAACCCCCTGCACTCTGACAAAATAAGGGGAAAAAAAACATTCACTGCCTTTTTTAAAATAAGGGCCACTAGGGCCAGAGTAGTCAAAACAAACCAAAGTGAGGCTTCTTCATACAATATGGTATATAGTTCAAACTTGATGCCACCAAGCAGTGTAACTATTCACGTGTGTTTGTTGTTGTGCTTTATTTGTTTGTTTCCTGTGATGGTTTCTGTGTGGTATTGTTTGATTTTTTGGTTGGCTGTTTTGGGGTTTTTCTCTACATTCAGTTGGACAGATCTGCGCAGAAAAGGAATTAAATACATAAACACTCCCTCTGCTTTTGGTAGTTCCTGAACCACATATTTAATCTGTGAGAGTACTCAGAGAAATATCACCTTCACCACCACATGCTGTACCCTGATACTTTAACATAGTAACATTATTAGGGAGAGAAGAATAGTTTAACACAGCTCTGATTCAGTCTGAAATACAGCTTTTCTGTAAGCCATCTGTTGGCAGACCTATGCAGAGAAAAAAATGCACTTTCACTAGAGGACATCTCCAACTCGGAAAATCAACAAGCTGACAGGTACTCACTGAAGCAAACCTCTTATGGCGCCGTAAATTATTTGCATCATTTTAACAAACATTTATTAATAATGTTTACTTTTTCTTCTTTTTTTTCCCTCTTACCATTTACTCTTCACCTTCAAAAATGATGGCTCTTGCTACTGAGAGTTGGATAATGGGCAACCTAAATGCCTAGATGAAATTTCACAATTTAATATGTTTGGAACCTACTTTGTGAGCTTGCAGACCACCACGCCTCCCCTAATATAATCTAATGCAACTGGGGACAATCCAGAGGTTTGCTTCAGAAGCACCTCCCTAATTTGAAATGCTAGTGTAAAGGCAGTCCAATGTGCTATCAGCATCAGGGCCATTATAAGACAAGACCATAAGAAAATAAGGAAAGGAACTGGAGAGGACAAAATGGTACTTTTAAAATAACAGTGAACCAGTGTAGATACCCAAGGAACCACTGCCACTGCTGTTCTTTTACCTTGTTCTTACATTTTATGTTTGAACAGTCCTGAAGCAATACTAGGATCAAGCATATTCTATGGATACCTGAAAATATCTCAGCAAACAAGTTTAGGCATATGAGCTCTGTCCTTTAAGGAATACTCTTAACTGTGGCAGCAAAGGAGTGCGAGTAGGTAGCTGTCTCAATCACTGGTCCCAGTGTCACAGAGGACAAAGACAAGCATAAAGGGAAGGTGAACTTTTTAGTTCATCTATTCTTTTATGTTCTACATTAAGGTTAATGTTTTAAAGAAAATGGAGTAGAAATACTTTTCCTGTAATTTAAACTAGTACTGAGTAATATTTCAGTCTTGGTACCTGCTTAACCACATTCTGAAAGTATCTGTCGGTATAACTTTAGACAATGTCCAACAAACATTACCTTCATTAAATCAGGCTAGTAGCCAGAATATTGTATCTACTGGTGACTAAAATTAGATGTTTCTGAGGAAGGTACAAACTGAATACTTACAGAATAACATGTTCACAAGAGAAGACTTTCCCAGGGCCCCATTAACATTTCAGCACTTAAAATCTAAACCATTTCTGCTCTGTGCCCCTTTGCCAAGTACCTCTGGCACTTTCATACCCAAGTATGAGCTAAAGCAAAGCTATTGGCTAGTTTCCAGATTAATGAGTTTCAATTCTCTAATAAAAAGACCGGTGGGGAAAAAATTTAAGAAATGGTTGCAAATAACTCTTGGTTTGTTGCACTAGCAGCACATGGGCCTGGGGAACAGCAGCCATCAGACCGCATTAGTGTTTTTTGGCATCCCATTTCTTCTGCCTCCTTTTTTTGCTGTCACTTTTTCCCACCTAAGGAGAATGCCATATCAGCCTAACTTGAAAAATTATATCCCACTACATCTTATTGCTCTTCATGCTGTTCCTGTCTCCTCTTTCTCCATTTGGTTTGGGATATCAACATGACAACAGCAGCAGCTGTATACATTAGCTGAAAACATTTCAGTTGTAACTGATCTAACTGAGACAGAATAACTATACAAGTGTTCTCATTGCTAATTTGCAGTGCTCTCATCAGAGCTTCAGACACAAAAATAATTTGGCAATTTACATATGAATTCCCTTCAATCTTGGTGTAACTTTCTAAGGGGTTTCTGAGAAGTCAGTCTGTACATTCACCGAGTTAAGTCCTAGTATACAGCAGCAGTCATATGGGAAGAAGAATCACCAAAACAAACACTGAAGCAAAGTGAACACAGATATCCCATATGGTGGGAATTCTCCTTTCCAAGAGTCACAGACACAGCAAAATAACCACAAATTTTAATGATCGCAAAATGTAAATTGCTGCTTGTAGTCAAGTTCGTGCACACCGATACAAGACTTTCCAGGCAGTCCTTAGTTTTTGTCTTACATATGCAGTAGGCTCAGGATGCCTACTGCATGTGTAAAACATATTGAAGTGATTTTCTCCTAAAATCACTCCAGTGACTTTAAATTTAATGCATTCTTTATTTTGTCACACTTGCCATTAAGCACAGGTACTGCTCATCCTGTAATGGTACTTACCCTCTTAAAACATTATAGCCACTGGCTAATTACCAGAATACTTCTGGATCATTCAAGTTTGTAGTCATTACACACAGTTGTCAAGTTCAAAATATGATACCACAACAGAGCATGCTGTGAAGTAAAAAATTCACACCACTTATGAAAAAGACTCTGTAAACGGTATTAGTTTGTCACCAACATGAAGGAGTGATCACTTCAGTCTCCAAAGGTAGAAAAAAAATCTCACAGCCTTTTTATACAGCACCCAGAAAGTGTCTTGGAATAATTAGGAAGACAGAATACAATACAGTGTAGTAAAATTCCTATGTAATTGCCAATTACTTTTTCACATACGTCATAACATGTCCAGGAGTTCCGGGTAAGAACTCTGTTGGCATGTCACGCTTACTCAAAATTTCATAGAGGCAGCGGGGAGAGGACATTCAGACTCTCCTTCTACAAATAGCAGCTGCAATTACAAAAGCTACCCAAGACTTTTATTTTGTGTCTACATCAATCTCACTGAGCTTCCTGCATTGTCTAGGCATATATACATATATATGCCAGCAAGCTCATACACTTGTTTTGGACTACAAGAAGCAGTAAGCCCATTCTCCTTCTCAATTTGATGTAAAGAAGAAAAAAATGAATCAAATCAAGCATCTGCATTGCCTTTGGATTGTGTGTCCCTGTCTGCAGGTTTCAATGGATCCTAGGCTGGAATGTGTATGATTTTATCACAAAGAAAGTTTGATGGCCTTATTCATGTTTACCTCTACTGAGATACAGAGTCCAGCCAGGAAAAATGCCTGTAGTTTTGGGAAATTATAGGGAGTGAATAGGAAAATCTTCTCTCATGCTCAAGAGTGGCAGCAAACACCCTGTTTTCTCTATTTTAGAGGACTTCCTTCTTTCCCTTTCACTGTGCACATCACAATCCTACCTGAGCGCAATAGCAAAGCAGCCAGGGACAGCCCCATTGATGAAGATGTTCACTTTAGCAACACTGAATCAGTTCCACTGTCAGGGAAAACAGAGCAGTTTCACTCTCAGAAAACCTACACCAGTGCCTAGGCCTCCTTGTCCAGACATGAAAGAGAAGTGCCACAGCTGGTTAAATAATTCTTCTCAGAAGATTAACTACGTAAGGCAGGCTGTCATGCTTCCCGTTGTCCTGATAGCCATGCACTTTACAAAAGATGCCAAGTGCTATTGCAAACACAGTTTGTACTTCCATGACAGTAAGTGCTTCTCTGTGTCCTTTCATTGCCACAGACCAGTGCTTTTGATCCATCAGCAGTTCTCAGCACACATTCCCAAGGGAAATTCTTTGAAATGTACCTTCATCTTGATCACTGACCTCAAGCTGGTCCTCACCGTAAGCACTAGTGCAAAGAGCTGCAGTTGCTTTGTGCAGAACTTTATCTGATTACCAGATTTCAAAGAAGCTAAACCCAGGCTAATCCACCACATAAAAGAGTCAAACTATTTTTAATGCACTTCTTTCTTTTAAAGACTAACAAGGGACCTAAAATTCAGACCACAATTTAGCATAGCTTTTTTTCTGTCCCAGAGCCAGTCTGCTACAGTTTATCACAGAAGATTATACTGTATTAAGAATATTATTCTAGAAATAATAGAGCATTAGAAATACTTAAGAAAATCAAACATACAGATACAAGAAAAAAACCACCAACAAACACATACAGAAGATGAAAATGGAACAGCTTATTCTATTAATAAATAATTAGCACTTTTTACTTTATTCTGATACTACTAATATATCTTGCAAAGACATCAATGTTTTATATTTTGCTCAAATTAATGCTTAACAGAGACTTCATGTAAAAAGTAATTCATTTATATACTCCATTTGACACATAAGTTGCTTCATATTAAGATGTGCCATTTCTTTTTAAAACACATAATATCTGTAACACTTTAAAAAAAAAAAAGAATATATAAATGCTTATATTGGGAGCTCCAGCTGTTGTGAGAATGAAGAAATCCTAATGATATCAGAAAGCAGGAATTATATTTCATTCATTCTTTTTACCATGGTGAAAAGTCAGTCAACATGATCCAGATGTTTGTTCTGGGTGTTAAAGAGTGTCTGCTTGGTAATTATTCTCTGAGACACAAGTATTTTCTTTATAGTGCTGAAATAATTGATTTAATCCAGAAGTAAAGAATTCAGAAGTACAGCAGCCCTCTTCCATTACTCTTCAGGATGGAGGACATGGTTTAACATTTTTTCACATTTTGGTATTTAACTTGAAGTCATCCGATAACCAAACAAATCAGAACAATAATGATATAAGTAAATAATGAAGTATTATTAAGGCAAGTTAGATTTCCCACCAAGTTGTCAGTAAACCTGGAACAAATTGTTTGTAATTATTTTCAGTTCTATGTGAGAATGATTCCACTTTTCTTTTTAATGTGGAGAGAAAATGATGTTCTGAGTGCAAGGCATATTGCAACTCCACAAAATATTTTTTTTTCTTTTAAATGCTGTGCACTTACTTGCATCAAACTTATCATATCTGAGCTCATAAATTTCCTGATTCCAGCCCCAGCAGTGTTTATGAATCCAGAGGAGCACAGCACCCAAGGAGAATAGAGCCGTCTCACCACAGACTCAATATGAGTCCACTGAGGTGATAAGCTATGAAAGCACCCTGCTCCTCTAGATGAGCTCAGGCTTTTGGAAATAAATCAAGCAGCCAGAGGTTTAAATCAGTCATCAGCATAGACATTTAGGCTGCCACTATGACAGAGCTTTAACACCACTACTCTCAGAAGCAGCAGATGAAATGACAAGTATTCCTGTTTACCAGAAAAGAAAGGAGCAGTAAATAGCTTTACTTGCATACAAGTTTCCATCATTAAATGATATTAGAATGGCAGAGTATATATTTACAGCACTTCCCCTTTTTTTAATGTTTTATAATACCAGCTGAAAAAAAAAAAAAACCAAAAAAAATCACAATGTTTTTTATTGTTTTCCTCAACTAATAATCAAGGCTTGTGGGACATAGATAACCATCATGTTGCACAGCCTATGCAAAGTCAAAAGCACCAGAAAAATAATTATACTTTGAAAATTTTTGAAGCTCTTGATGCAGGAGAAAATACAGTATTTTTGCAACAGGACCTATTTATTTATTTATATGGAAGTGCTAAAGTGGCAGTGAAGGACTCTAGGTGGCTACAATTATGTCACTAAATGTACCTGTCTAGTTTTGAAATGATATCCCTTTATGGACAATGGAAAGAAATATTTCTAAAGAATAATTCATTTTGCCACAAAAAAGGAATCTGAAACAGGTCAGAAGTTTTCTCTTTGTCTCCAAAGATTTTAAGAAGAACTTGACTAGAAGCTAAGCTTCTACATCAGGAAAGTCCTATGCCCAGTTCCTGGCAAAGCTTCAGAAGTGGAAAGAATAAAAAGTTCAAAAAGCAGAGCATGACAAGTGTGTTCAGAGCACACTGCAACTGAATAAACACTTCTCAGAAAAGTAGGACTTTCTCCTCTTTATCTTCCCTGTAAACAGATCAGTAGTAACCCCAATTATGTTGTGACAATAGTTATCTGAAAGTTTAGAGAATTAAATGTGTTGCAAAATAGATTCTCTTTCAGTGCATAAAACTTTCTCTAGAATGAAAGAGGTTAAAACTTATGCTAATGAAATTCCCAAAATTAATATTTACATAAGTGAAGATAAGTCTTCATACATGTTTAGCTTTGCAGCAGCCTGGGGAAAAAGGGAAGCATGTTTAGTGCCAAACTAAAGACATTGCATTGTGTTTTTGCGGAAGTCATCACCCATATTCCCCATCCTAATTGCTAATATAGGGCCTACATATCTTGGTGGGAAGAAAGAGAAGTCAAGCAAAGAAAATAATGACACCGGCTCTGTAAAATCAAAATGCATTAAGTTCCTTTTTCACTTCAATGGGACTGAAATTCATCAGTGTCATTATTCTTGTGTCTCACATTCCTGAGGCTACCAGACTAACCACATTTTCCTTGCTTAGTTTAATTATTCAGCATCTCCTATAGACCATCAAGCAAGTCAAGGAAACTAAATGGTTGCAGAGTTCTAGTAAGCAGAGTCCTTGCAAATCCATAGCTATTATTTTCTTTAACAAAGTTGTGAAGGCCATGTACCACAGCCTCACTGTTCAGAGCACAGAAACCACCATCCTAACCCTTTATTATAAATACCACAGTTATCAAATATAGCCCACATTGAAGTTTACAACAGACCACAAAATAATAGTTTCTACAAAAGCCATAGTGGTCCTCCCTTTCCACTCACACCTGGTTTTGATCAAAATATTTGCATGGCTTTTTGCCTACTTGAAGCCATGTACTGGAGATGATACTACACGCAGCACATTAACCTGGAAGAGGGGACCACAGAGGCAGCACTTTCCCACACCGGTAGACTTATGTTGAAATACAAGAGATTTTCTTCATCCTCTCATTTACACAAGACAAAGAATTCTGTATTTAAAAGCCCAAGGAAAACCTGGTCATTGTAACCAGTCAACTATGAAGGACAATATTATGCAGTTTATTATTAAAAAGCAAGTATCCAATTAACAGAGGAAACATTATAGTCAGGAAAGAAATACTAAACAATAAGAAAGCGAAATATGCCAAGGACAAATAAGTCAGCTCACTAAAATCTAGTCGCGTTTCCTACAAAAATATTTTAACATCACCTTTGCATCTCTGTATCGTTGCCATGCACAGACAGATTCTTTAGAGGGATTTGTTCAAAAAAGGTGCTTTCCGGTTCTTACAAAACTTAATTGGAACATACATGGCACCAGGAGTAGTGTAAGAAAAGGAGGAGAAGGAGGAAAGAAGGCGATAAAACTCCGAATTGTTTCTAAACAGTCAGATAAGTCTTCACTCCCAGCGTAACTTGGATCAAACAGCAAGAGGTTCTTCAGTTCTGACACAGGAGAAGCCTGAGATCAAGGTGATAGATATGTCAAGGTTACGTCAGTCCTGTAAGCATTTTCTCTTGTCTGTTGACTAATTTCAGGACCTTTAGTCTCTACCTGCCAGGGCTCATGTTCTTTTCCCATCTAATGTCCTGGTTGTTCCACAGCTTTAAGTGTGACCATAGGCCTTGCTGTGACTTAGTCGCAAAAAAAGAGGAATTATTTGCATTTTCACCCATGTCCATCCACAGCTTATGTGTTAAGTTGTCCAGGCCTTTAGCACTACCAAATGCTTACATTCAGGAGAGGACAGCATTATACACATCAGTTGACCTCAATGCTATTTTAAGAGTTAGAAGTTTAGTAGTGCTCTCTCTCTTCTTATGCATTTTGACACTTCCTTTGCAAAAGAAGGTACTAATAAGTAAAAAGGAATTGAAACTACCTATAGTGGTTTTCAAAGTGTTATTTTATTGTTGCAAAAGTGTTTGAAGTTTGTTTGCAAATAACATACATCACTGACTTGTGCAAGACTTTGTAAAGAAGCGATAAATTTCTCTTTTCTAAGACTAATAAAAATTGCAACAGTGTCACATAAGATTGCAAGTGACTTTACATACACATTACTGGAATGTTGACGTTGTCTCCACACAATATACAGCCATATCAATATTGTTTACTAGAGCACTATGGTGAAGGGCAAATCACACCCCACTTCATCGCCCTGCTGTTTCAAGGAATTAAATAAAATTTTTTTCCCAACTCCTTTGGTAGGAAAAGCAACAGAAGGCAAATATAAAAGCATCTCTATAACAGGGGGGAGATGCTTGTTTAGGGGTATGTTGAACAAGCACATTCTTTTCAGTAAAATACCCATATATGAACCTACTCTGCAGCTAACATTAAAAACAGGGAAAAAAATAAATCTATGATTCTATACCTAATTGAATCATATTAAAATGGAATAACTTCCCAGGCAATTACAGTCATACTAATGTACAGATCACTTGAAGTGATTGTGAGAAGTACTAATTCAGCCAAACTCAATGCTCTTTCCATTTACTTAGAAATAAGTATTATCTTAATTACCCACCATTAAAAAACCCCCATGTCTTATGAATTTACTTTTAGTAATTTGATTCTTAGGTTTGAAGTGCTGCCTTTAAATAATTTAAATGAAATCTTTTGATTTTTAATCTAAACAATCAAAATATTTTCTTCAATAAAAACTATTTTTGCCAATTTATTTGCCTCATTTAAGAAGTATTAAAGTAATGCTTGAACATAGTTTTTCTTGACATCCTTGTCATAGGGCTGTGGTGTCCAAAATGTAATGATATTTTGCACGCTTAAAAGAGAGGGTTTTATTTTGCCTAATCTGTGAATCTGTAGATAAACCTGAAGACAAGGATTGAAATTACTAAACTTGAACAAGCACCCATTTGCAGTTTCAACTGGTGACTGATAGCTTTCTTCTGAAATACTGTCACAAAACATTCCAAGTACTCGATGTTGTACCTAACATGGAACATCAAATCTGTGGAAATAGAAGTATTTTCCCTGTAGAATAGGAGGAGATCAGAAGTAGCCAGGCATTTAAAGGCTCCAAAACACTACACTTGTTCCTACGCTTAACCATTAACTAACATGAAAAATCCCTATTGAATTGTAAAAGGCTCCTGGCAATAGTAAAGGAGCAACTATTTGCAGAAACACTGTCTTACTCATCCAGTTTTATGCATTTGCCTCATTTTAGAAACTCATAGTTAGTGATATCAGTTTGGAAGCAACAAAAAGGCATTCAGGCAACTTGAACACACCAGTCTAAATGCTTCATTCTCAGAAATCTCATTTGGCGCCTACTTTCCTCTGAGATATTTATATTTCTTAAAGGGGTTAAACAGGTGGCTGGAAATCTTTCTGCACAAAGGGAAATATCTGCTTTCTGGGCTTGCCCATAACTGCCCAAAAGCTTGGCAAAGCAAAACAAAGAGCACAGACCCAACTGCCAGAATCTGTGAAGGTGATCTCCTTCCTTGCCAGGTTTTCTCAGCCTATGATTGTTCTTTTTTCTTATCATTCTCATTTATGTTCCTCAAAAACCTCCCACCAATTCCCAGTCTAAATCCCACCTATCTGGAGAGAAGGGAGTGGCATCCTGTACCCCAGAAGCACCACTACTGGAACACCTGGCCCAGGAACAAAATATGGCTGTTAAATTCCCATCTCTTCTGAAGGTGATAGAACATGAAAAGTAAACTCTACAGGTTTACAGGGCTCTCTGGCATCTTTCTCTACACAAGTAACTCTGCTTGTGTGGAAAAATTATTTCCCAGGTCACTGAGAGTAAACAAGAAAGATATCATAAATCATTTTACAGTCACTGTCAGAAAAATGGCTCCATAGGGACCAAATGTTAACTGTACAACCTAAGAGTTAGAACATTTATACAAGATAGAGACAGCTGGCCAATAACACTTTGTATTTTACATGACATATGCCATTATTTAAATGGTTAATTGAACAATTCCACAAACAAAACTGAGAGTGCTCTATCACAGAATACTTTTCCACTCCATTGCTTAAAGCATTCCCACTGGAGACAGTTAGGTAGGGCTCAAACCTTGCCAATAAAGAAGAGATTTCAGCCTTAGCTTTCCAAAGCATGATAAAATACTTTAACTTCTAACTTTATTGTTTCAACAATGTTTTCTTTCTGAGGAACTTACTCAGGGTATAAGCTACTGATGCGGTGGATATACTCCAGCCATATTTTGTGGGAACAATTAGTTCATTTTTTTAAAACAAACATCTGTGGTTTGTGTCTTGGGAAGAGAACCGAATTTAAATACAGCTCAGTATCCCACTAAGTATCTGACTCTCTGTCCTTGCAAGATTATCACATTCACTGACATTTGATTTATTAAGTTTGATGAAACCAAATAGAAAAGATCTGAAAAGGAGTGCCAGAAAACAGTACCTGTCTGCGTCTTACAGTGCTTCTTCCTTAAGGGCAACCGGAGGTTGCTGCAGTTTCAAAATTGCCATTTCAAAACCTTCTGGATCTTGGCCACAGAGCATTCTTTTCAAAATTGCCATAGACACAGATCACTCAGATATGGAACACACAGAGACAAAACAAAAAGCCACAGAGATACGCAGCAGCACACAAGTAGTCTCTGACTTTCAATACAGGTCACAAGTAGACTGCCCATAGGCCTTAACAATAATATTCTTTTTGCCTCTGCCCCCATTAGACATAAAAACTACAAAAACATTAAACCATTGCTTAACTTTTTCAGAGGCAACACAACTACTTTAATATTTGTGTTCTACTGTGCTTTTCCTAGCCTTCTCACACTGTGGATTTCCTTACTTTAGAGTATACTCTTCCCCTCTGTGACAATGACAATCCCAGTTTAGCAATCTGCTTCTTTAAAACAAGAATAGCTTACTGTGACAGGAACACAAAGGAAGAGGAATCCAAGTTCTCAGTGCTGCAATAGCTGAAAGACGTCTGTGCTGGTGCAAGGACACTAAAATGCAATGCTGAGGGCTCAGCTGATAGAAATTGGGTAAGCAAAAAGCACAACAGGTGTCTGCAATTGCTATCAGCTGAAACGCAGCAGCAAAATATAACTGCACCAAACAGCTAAATAAATTCTCCAGAACTCCCACCCACCTCTGTCTGGCTGCCTTTAAAAGAGCAGGCCTCCAAAAGCTATACTCCAGCAAATTGAGGGGAAGGTAGGATAGGGAGTGAGTATCAATACTTTATCTTTTCAGATTAATTACTACTACATCAGGTGGTCACCAGTTCTAGCATCCATTTTGTTAAAAAAAAATAAAAAAATCAAAACCCAATAACAACAAAAAAAGACACATATGCCCTCCTAAGCTGAGATTTTGTCAGTGCCTGCAGGCACTACCTGCATGTGTGCAACAGGTCAGCAGGACTGCTAGAAGCTATGTAGCCAGCACTCAGATTCCAGAGAAGCTGAAGATACTTGCTGCTAGTATCCCCCCAGACAAGGTCAGCCCAGCCCAGCATAGAAATCAAGCTGTAGGACCCTAAGAAACACATTGGGGAAGCAAGTAGGTGTTACACATTTGAGTTTAGGTGCCACAAAAAGAGGATTTTTTTTCAAATTTGATACTTTTAATATCTTAAATCCTTCTAAGGCTTCCTCTGGAGTGGACCACCAAGAAAACTTGGTGTTACTTTATTGGTTTTCCAATTGATATAGGTAAAGGAAACATGAACTGCAGAAAATACATATGAAAACATTCTTACCTATCACAGACATGATAAGAAATATCCATGATTTTTTTTACTACACAGATAATTAAATTATTTATACAAGACTTACAATTTTTTATATCTTGCAATCCCTGAAAACATGTAACAAGCAAGTCTAAAAATCAGATTTGGGGAAGGGGGATTTCTGTTTCATAAGCAAATTACTGACTGAAAGACAAATATTTCATAAATGCTCTTATGTTACATTTTGTAAACTCTTTTAACAAAAGTATTACTATATCCATCCTCCATTTTCAGTTCACTTACCTGTTCCTCATGTCTTTATGTATGGCTGCTAGGTATGCCTGTTTCAAGGGTCTAATGAAAAACAATTACAAAATCCCAAAGCCAATCTGCCAAATTTCATTAAATTAATGTATCTATGGATTAATATTCCAGTAATTAAAATAGTGATGAGTTGCAGATCCATTAACTCTTATACCATACATTAACTGTAATTATAATGCAAGTAGGTGAGTTTTCAGTTTGGAAATGGTGGAATTCATAACTATTAGTTTCATAGGTGCTAAAAAGTGTAGAAGTTGCATATTTTTGTGAAAAATTTTTGGCATTGATTGATGGCTCAATTTTCTGTTTGAAAAATACAGTTCCTGAAATAGAGTTAAAACTACACTGTTCTGCATCTTCTAACTTTGGTAAATTAACCTGCTTGTTATTATTATGAAAACTGTAAGTCCCACAATTTTGCAAAGTGAATCAGACACAGGAAAATTTCTACTTCATCAGGAAAAAACAGTAAAACAAAACAATAAAACTTATTAAAAAATTAGTTTGTATATACATCAGTTGTAATAACTTTTAAAAGTACTGATGCAAAAAGCAAAATTAAATCCTAAAACTTATTTCATCCTGTAGGTGTAATTCACCTTGTTACTGTATGTTGCCAGAAAGAACAAGTAATTATTTGGTTGTGCTTTACTTCCCTTAAGATAATTTCTATGATTTTAAGAACATGGGACATTTTTAACTTTCACTGTCAATTTAGAAATTTTTTTTAATCTTACTCTAGTAATGAATTTCTGCTTAGTGCAAATAAGCAGGAGGATTTCATTTTGATCACAAGATCTTGACCTTTTCTTCAGCTCTTAGTCAAGAAGTCAAATTGGACATACAGAAAACATGGGCTGAACACAGTTATGCATTTCTAAAACCCTTCTCCTATAATCAAGTGGAATAAATGCATTCAGTACAGTAACTCTTTTCAAAGATGATGGGAAACTATCTGGAGTCACTGGCCCAGTGGAAATTCCTTCACCTTTTCAATATGCCAGTAACCAAATAAAAAAAGACATTACAATATATTGCAGAACCAAATAGAAGATCCAAGTAGCCTGTGAGGCATGGCAATGGCAGTGAAAAGCTTTATCAAGAAAAAAATGATGAGATCAACACGTGATCCTCAGCTTAGGGAGTGTTACACTTTGAGGAAAACATAATTTTAAAAATCTCTGTTGTCATCATAGCTCTCTGTGAGCCACTGAATTAGAACTTAATCTTACTAATTCGGCTTGTGATATGTGTCATCTCTGAATAGGAAGTGGATCAACATTCAACATATGACCACAGATGGCTTTTGCATTCTCTGCTGCAAGAACAGGATATTAGTATTACTTTGAGGCTGTACATCTTGCTGTTCAGTATCTTTAGCAAAAAAGAAGGCAAATTTATTTTTAAAGCAATCTTAAGATCATACCAGTACTTCTCAGATTAAAAATGACAGTTTGCTGAAAACCAATATAAACAAATCAAATCTATTTTTAGCTGTTCAATTTTTCATTTTTAAATTTATGTGATGTCCCATTTCAATCATCAAAGCATTAAGAAGTCAACTAAAAAGTTTTGTTGTGGTGGTTCTTGCTGATAAAGTGTTTGTCTGGGTGGGTTTTTTTGAATTGTATTTTATTTATCATGGAAGAGAAAGTTTACACTTCTAAAACATACACAGAAAGATATGCACCATCTTTGTAAAGCTCAGAAAGCTTTTGAAAATGCTTAACTGGTTTCCTGAGCAATCAAAAATACTGTTCATTGAAATATTAGTTGACCGGATGTCTTGTAGGAGCCAGGAAAAAAACCAGGAAGCAGCAGAAAAATATGAAATATAGTTTATCTGTTGATTCAAGAAAAAAAATTAAAAAGTTAAAAACAGAATGACTATTTACATGTAAAAGAGTGGGACTATCTTACTCCGGAGAAGGTGAGTGACAGCAGATGGTACTTCTCCAGAGAGCAAAATTGCTGGTGAAGTAAATTAAGTCTGTTTCGAGTGACAGACAAATAAATCCCACAGGTTAGGGTAAAATAGGTGGAAACATGGCCTGACATGGTGGCAAGGGACACTTGGACTTTTACACGTTCGCTATCATCTATTAACCAGCTCCCTGTTGAGGTCAGAGAGCGAGGAAAGGACCACTCTTGCTGGTTCCTGTCTCAGCACATACACAGCACAGCTTGTGCACAACACAGTTGCTAGTGCGAAGGCACAGGCAGTTTGCAAGTAGAGACCTCTTGCTCTGCAGGGATCATGTTACATCCGGAAGCATGAAGTTCAGTTCCCCTCATCCAGACACATATTTGCTTTGCAAGATACTTTCTATGGATCAGTACAGAGACGTAAACAATGAAATATCCCTCTGTGCTACCAAGAATTTGAATGAGTTCAACTAACAGGAAATCTGACATGTCTTGAGTGGCAGTCAATTAAAATTAACCAATTTAGGGGCAGATTCTTAGTTGCAATATGGCTCGGTTTTGCCACCCTGCACTGCTGCACTTCTGGGCAATGACTGCAGTCAAGAAGAATTTTAAACAATTCTAAATCAGGGCAGTCCTCAAGTTATTTTATGGCTTGTGGAAGACAGCCCAGTCTGCAGGGGACCACACAACTGCAGGAATACAGGAAGTGAAAAAATAGGCCACTGTTAAAAACTTGGTGATTCTGAGCATGTATGAGAGCAACTTCAAACTGTCTTAACCTGGAACCATCTATCTTCACTTATCCATTTGAAGAGTCAAGGAATTTAAGGCATCTTTCAAAGGAAGAAAGAATTTGACTCTTTTCTCCCTGAACCTTCATAGTGAGTAGCTTTGATGATGGAAGTTATAATACTTCACACTTACGGTGGTACAAGTAAGAAAGCATGGCTGGCTTCCTGCCCCTTTTTAATTGCATTCCAAAAGCCATTTTTGCACCATCTGTGATCCTGTTGCAATATTTACATGGGAATAAAAATTACCTTCAGACTTCATTGTAGATAAGACCACACATGGTACGTAGAACAAGCTCCCTGGGGCCTTATTCACAGATGTGGCTGAGTCTCCTCCTCTCTCAGGTAACTACCTGATCAGCTGCTGTAAGGGCAACTCCCCCAATTCCTGCTCCCCACATAACTGGGAGCAACAGGGATGTGCTCATTTTCCCTACTGACAGAGGAGCCAAGAAATTTTTATGGTCAGCCCTCTGTAAAACATTAATATCCTTCCACGCTCCCAGAAGAGAGATAAATTGGCTGTATAACCATTTTGCACCAGACCAGAAACAACACAACGTAACAGCAATGCTTTGTCAGGGCTGGGGATGTGAACTGTGGTGCCTGATTCAGGTGTTTCTCAGCAGCTTTCAACATAATGTGTAAAGAAAAGGCTGCAGCTACAAAGCCATCCAGTTCATTGCCCATGGGAAGCATGTACCGCTCACATCACCCTTCTTCCCCGTCATGGTGCTTTGATTTTAGTAATACGCCAAACCTCCAGACCCATCTCTGTTCAGCCACAGCTTTTGCATGAAAATCTCTGAATAGTGGGCAGCTTTCCTGGCTTGTTTTTCATCACAAATCTTACAGAAGAAGAGCAGCAGTTTCAAAGACTTTTACAAGGAAGCCTCAGGGCTTCTTTGCCAGACTTCAATGGATATGTTTAGAGCATGGTATATGGAGGTTGAACTGCCTGACTCCCATTAACATTAATAGAGTCAGAAGGCTAAATGCATATAAGGTATCAACAGCCTTACAAAAATTAATTTTAAAACCCCACAGCAAAGAGAAAACAAACTGTTACTAACCTATTGGTCTAATACAAAAGAATAGGCTAGCAGTTACACGGGATTCACTTGGTCCCACCAAAATTCTAGGATTATATGTGCTCTTTGAAAATTATAGGTAAAGGAGTTACTTCTCGAACATAAGAGCCAAAGCAAGTAGCTAATTTAAATTTTGACCCGTATTAAAAAAAAAAAAAAAAAAATCTTTCATTCCCTGTTTATGAACACCTGCAGTTTATATCACACACATTTTCACTGGAAACAATCTGTTAAAACTGTAAAATTATTATAGTGTAGTCCCATAGTAGGTCACACTGTGGCAGTACCTTTGATCTCAGCCCCTGGGAAACATTTTTTCATGTGGGCAGCAGCAGCAGCAGCTGTAAATACAATGTTAATACTGTTGGGGTATTAAATTTCCCTTTTATTTTGTTGCCTGAAGTCTGAGTGCTTATGCAGTACTACACTTCCCATATAACATGCTTTCAAGTTTCAAGATAATCTAGTAAATGGACTGTCTTAGATACTTTTACAGTGGTGTTACCAGTGGCGGGGGGGGGGGGGGGGAGGACCTCTCTGTTTCTTTCAAATCTGGGAAAATATACTTTGGTGATAAATCTTAATCTCTCAACAACTTGATCCTCTCCTTAGCTGCCTCACAATTCACAGCTTTTCTGCTTTAACCTGATTAGAAACAACCTGTTGGCTAAATTACTTGGTTACAACCTGCAGATATCCTGTATGTTTGAGCTTTTCATATGTGTAGTCCTATTTTAATTTAAGAAAAAAAATCTCTTTTAAAAAGGTTCTCTTTGTCCCTGATGATTGCCTCATTGCAACACTAAAATTCTAGATGGTGTACTGACCTTGCCATACAGAAACACTACAACAGTCTGGCCTTAGCTTGCCATTGTGCTGTGTAGCCTATCAATCACCACACACCCATACCAATTTTACCTGAAGTCAATGGCATGAAGATTGGATATGCTCTGAGCATTGTAAAGAAAAACTTGAGCTAGATTAATACTACTCTAATCCCTAAAATTTTATTCTGATGCAGTTGCTTTGCAATAATGTCTTACTTGTTCAAGTTTTATACTGGGAAAGCTACAAGGATTAGGGACTTCTTTTATCTTTCATGTGCTGAGTGTATAACTTGAGTAAGAATATTTATTAAACAACATTTTAATAAAATAAACAGCACACATTTTGTTAAATGAAAATTTACATTTCTACACACATGTAGCAACATACCAGTAATTTGCCTTTTGAGAACAAATCCAATAAAATGTCTTAAGAAAAGTAATTCTACCAAATAGCATGCAAACACTTTGAAGTGTCAAAATTATCTTGATTTAGCCTCTTCTATTCACTGCTTTCAATTCTGAATGAACACACAAGCCACAAGACCTGTTCTACTTTGCATGCTCCGTACGCACTGCTGTCAAAGGAGCATAATAACATACATTTTTGTTCTTTTTCAAATACCACTGTAGTAGACAGTTGTGTGCACACAAGGCTTTTTAAATGCATATTGCTGGAGCTTTGTGCCTTAGGGCAAATCTCATTTCATGCTCTTTGGTATCAGTATAGCTTGGGAATGCAAGGACTGAAGCCTATAGTCGGGGTCTAAATCCAGAAAAGATATAAAAGATCTGTTAGAAGGAAGCAGGGAGGGAAGGAGGGGGAAAAAGAGTGGCAAACAGGTGACTTCCTACCAAGGCAGATTCATCCCTTTCCTCTTCAATCTGTGAGTAGCGTTAGGCATCCAGTTGAGACTTACAGAAGCCAGCAGGCAAACGTTCATGAATTCTTTTGTTAAGCAGTCATCAGGTAAAGTTTTTAAATAACCACTAACAAGGAGTAGAAGTTAGCCCTCTTGATTTCCCAGGTAAGAGTTCTAAGTGCCCCGGGATGCCTAAATAGCATGACTGTTCTGGCAAAAATTCTGTGCACACTTCTCCCCACCTCCTCTCACTAACTAATAAAAATAAGTACATACTCCTTTTAAATGTAGAGCTTTTCACAGAAGAAAAATATATTAGAATAGCTTTTACATGGGAAATTGGGGTGCAGGATGGGTATAAAATCCTTCTGCCAGGAAGAGATTGAACTCACATTGGCTACTCATACTCCTGTTGGAGGAATGAATGAAGACTCCCATCACCTCCTGCTGCTGCTGTACTTCACGCACAGCCTGCACCATTAGTCATGCTAGGAGCATGCCAGCTGGATAGAGCCCCTCAGGTGAAACAGACCGAGGAATGCCTTGCTTATGAATCCAAATTAGGCTTAAATGTAAATTATGACTGGGTCACTCCACACTAAGCTAGTTTGGGGATGCCCAGGAAAAAAAGAATTTAAAGCCTTCAGGAAATATGGGGATTTTACATGAGCGGGTGGCTAAAGACAGCTGCAGGTTCAGTCTGCAATCCCTCCAACTCAGCTCCACCTAACTGTCCTCCATTTGAGAATCTAGACAGCCATGTCAGTGTGAAGGCTCAGAAAAATGCCTGACAACTAAAGAGTTCATGTGGATCCAAAGCTATGTGGCTGCTTGGGGGAATTATAAAGGCTGCAGTTTGAACTGCAGTCTTAGAGCAAGTATTAGGGAACTTTGTTCTTTCAGATTGGTCCTCTCTTGATTTTCATCAGATTATTTATGTGGTGGAAAATCCTGGTAAAAGAAATTCATAGTTTTACAGAGGAAATTTTCACATGACTTCAAATGACTCAAAGGAGAGAATTACACAATCACACTGCAAAAGATGGTGGTGGAAAAGAGAACAACCTGTCAGAAATGAGCCAAGAATTGAAAAGAAGGACAACCTAAATGACTTAAGCAGACAGGTACCAGCTCTTCTTTGAGGGGAAGGATGGGGAAGACAGTTTCCAGTCACCTGCTCTAAAAACAGCACATGGCACAAAGGGCTCAGTATGAATGTATCACAGACAGCAGTGGCTCAAAACTGTTTGCACTGAGGAAGATGGCTCTTGGGCCACTCTTTGTGGTCTGGCTCTGGGTCACAACTGGAAGTGCCTTTAACTGTGGTGGTGAAGCAAATTGTATAAGGATGAACATGCCTCCCAAAATCTAACAGGAGCACATGTCTGTGCATCCTTGACACCAAATCAGTTAGGGATGGCACCCATCGAAAAGTCAAGCAGGAGACATGTCTCTTTATACTTTGGAAAACTATTCTGCCTCTCATATCAAATAACTCTAAGGCTCCCACCTCAGAAACCACTCAGGTTACCTCCCAAGAAAAAAATTCCTGTCCCTAACCACTTTTGTTTTACATACACCTATACAGTTTCACAGAGGAAGGAAATAAATATATTTTAATAGAAATCATTCTCAAAAAAGCTACTATCAGTGACATGATGATACATTTGCTATGGCAGATTTAAACTATGATAAGGACATGATCTTTGAGTACAATTATGTTATTTCTCACTCCTGCTTCTATATTAGATAGAAAGAGAAGAAATGCTATGCTATTTACTGTATACAAATCAATAAACCACATTTTATATAATGTGCAAAACCCCTTTTGCCAGAGTAAATATTTATAGATCTGTGACTTTAAAATATTGCAGTGCTGTTTAGAAAAGAGCTTCTTCTGCAGCTTAGAAATACGAATTCTGGTAAAAAAAAATTATCTAGAAGTACTTTTTCCTTTCCTACAGAATCCTGGTATCTGAGTTGGAACATAATGGGTGGTGGGTGTGGATGGGTGGCCTACTAGATGAGTGAAAACCTGCCTGGGCCCTGAGGCCCAAAGAGTGGGTGGTTAATGGTGCATGCTCTACCTGGAGGCCAGTTGTGATTTTTTCAGGACCTCTCTTGTCTAACATTTTTTTCAGTGACCTGGAGGAGAGGCTGGAGTTCACCTTCATTGAACTTTCAAGTGACACCTAGTTGGTGCACACAGCCAATCTGCTTGAAGCCATGGCTGCCATCCAGAAGCACCTAGGCAGGATGGAGGGATGGAATGGCAGGAACCACAAGAAACAAACCAAGGACAAATGCAAAGTTGTGCACCTTGAATGTCTGAAATCCTTGCACTGGTACAGGCTGTGGAGTAGCTCTGTTGAGAAGACACTGGTGGACCATAATCTAAACACGTCCTGCCAGTAATGAAGGGTAGTCATCTTTGGGGCTGTATCATCAGGAAAATACACTGGAGTAAGGAAGATGTCTATTCCCTTTACTTCGCACTTGTTGATCGTATCTAGGATACTGTGTCCGGTTTAAGGCCTCTTGACTGGTAAGGGAAGACACTCCACAAACTGGAGCAAGTTCAGTGGAGGGTTGCCAAGATGACTGGAACTGGAGCAGGTGTGCAGGAGTCCTGTGAGGAGAGGCTGAGGCTTGTTCATCTGGTAGAAGGGATAGCACTTCAGGAACCCCCAGTGCCTATGGTAAATTTAGCACAAAGACACAGTCACAACAGCCCACAGCAAGAAGGTGAGAGACAACAGACAAACTAAAACAGAGGAGGTCCCACTGGAACTAGGAAAATACTTGTTTACTGTTATGGCAGTGAGCAGTGGAACAGGCTGCCCAAGGCACCTGTGCAGTCTTCAGCCTTGGAGGCTTTCAAGACCCAACCAGATTAAGCCCTAAGCAGCATGAGCTGACCTCAGGACTGACTGCTTTGAGCAGGATGTTGGACTAGAGACCTCCATAGGCCTTTTCAAACCTGAATTAACCTATGAGTCATTATATGTTTTAAGACCTTTCCTGGAGCTTTCTAATCACTACCTTCCTTAACTTTCTTTGCTTTAGCATGAAAAGCTTTTAAACTTTTTCTAAAAGTACATCCCTCAAAATAACTGTTCTATTCTAGGTAAGTACTGTCATTATATATAGATATTTATATATTTAAATTCTGAATACTGCAGTTTATTTTAAAGGCCTCTTCATAAAATAATGAAAACAAGAGCAAGCTTTTTAAAATTTAATCTAGATGAGCTATGTAGGAATGAATTAATGCCTAAGGATATGCTGTCATATTTAAATGTAGAAAAGTATAATTACAAGTGCTACAAGTACGAAACTGAGCTTCTTAGAGAAATTAAGACTTGTTTAAGAAAAATAAAAGGAATTGTAAATGCCTGTGTGGCTTAGGTTTCCTTCTTTTGTTACTATGGGTACAATAAAGAATTACCAAAGGAAAGAACTGGATTGGTACAGTATTAAAGATTAGGAGTGCTAATTAGTATTCTCCTTCTATTACTCTGATAACCACATAATCCAGAGCCATTTATTCTAAATCACTTAACTTTGAATACTTTTTAGCATTGTTTTGCAAGTAAATGCCAAATCTATTTATTACATTTTTTTCTGTATTTAATAAAAAGACCCATTTCAATTAGCATATTTTTGAAGTCTAGACTTCTCCATTTTTTTTTTAAATAGCCCAGACACCCATTTATTATCAGCTTGTAGTGACGTTATTTTCTTTTGCACAAATGTATTACATAGTATGTTTCTTTTGGTATATAATCATTAATCTGTTGCCTTCACACTTTTGGCCACACAAAATTGTACGTGTGTTTCAACATAAGTTTTCTCTACCCAAAAAGAATGCTTTAAAATTGAAACACATTCAGATTTTATACCATTTTAATTGCATGTTTTTATAATATTTTTCTAACATTATAAAAATATCTTTGAAGCCAAGCTGCCTGTTTTATACTTGAAAATTTACACACTGCTTTTTTAATCTGAACACCTATGTTCCTCTCTCATTTTGTAATTTGAGTTTGCAAGATGTACATGCACAAATTAAACTAAAAGCATGCAATGCTGTTTACAAATAAAAACAAGAGACAGTAGAAATAAGATACTTTTTGTGGGCACAATTACTTATTCAAGTGTTAAACCATTTAGTGAAAAAGAACACTAAATGGAAAAATCAAGAGGAGAGTTATTTCTATGTGTTATGCACTGATCTTGGTCTCAGATTTTGATTCATTCTTGGATCTGTCACAGACTTGATAAGGGACAAACTACCTAATCTCCTTTCTGCCTGAGGTGGTGGATCCTAAAGCTGATCTGCCTGTTGGCAGCCTCAGTCCGGCCATCCTCCCTGTCTCAGCTGTGACCCTGGCTGAGGCATTTCCGTATAAAAAGCTGTATGAAAGGGTTTTGTTCTCCCCTCCCTGCTTTTCAGGTTATATAGATTTAAGGCACAGAAACAGACTAAATCAAGGCTGGACAAACATTTGAGTTAGTGTGAAAAGAGGATTGCTGGTTTGCCAGCAAAGACAAAGCATGAATGGGTACTGCTCTGTGAGACTTAGTTACACTGCATGGGACAGCAGCTTCAGTTTCTCTGTCTATAATATTGGTCCACTGTTGGTTCCCCTCTTTCTTTTCTTCTTATTTATACTCATTTTTTACCAGTAACTTTTAAGTTTTCTAGCAATGAGACAGATTTGGGAACTCATATTAGCTGTACATAACAACCAAATGCATAAAACTTCTAAAGGAAAGATGTCAGAGGCAGCAAAAGGAAGCAACATATGGATTTCTGCCAATAATGTGTTATAATTAAAGGCTTCTGGGAATGTGTTTCAGCAAATGCGTAAGAGTATCATAAATATTTGAAAGCACTGGAGGACAGTTATACTCTTGCTCTTCAGCTTTACTATTAGTAGTTATTTTAACAGATGCATTAATAGCACAGTCTGCAATAGCAAGATCAGGGTTTACTTGAAAATCTGAAATGATGCAAAGGGGTCACCAATGCTTGGACACATTTTCATCACAAAGTGATTTGTTTGCTGTTATGCCTTTTCTGGAAAGAATATTCTGCTCCAGAAATGGTAAATTGGACAAGATTACCACTTACTATTTGAGCAGACAATAATTTGTCTGTGTCTAGGTGACAGTAACTTCTTTTTCAAACCAAGAGGAACAATTGAGGATTTGACTGGAAGAAAGGCCAGACTATCTTTAAATAAGTTAAGGGTTAGAAAACTTCTTGAGGGGAAAGAATTGGAAAATATTTAAGTCTGAACAAAATCCCACTGGTTCCCAAGAAATTATAGGACACAAGACACTCTTATATTTCCTTTTTTCAAACAGTCTAGGAATACCAGATATGAGGGAGGACAACACTACTGATCATGTGAGTTAGCAGAATGCTAGCTTTTTGACACAGGGTGGATAGGTGCAATTCCTAGAAATCCCAAAACTATAGACATGGAGGTCCATAGCATGTGTGACCTGAGAATAATTCTTAACAATGCTCCGCCTTGCAGAGCTTACTGAAGTAATTGAACAGCAAGGAGTCACACCTCGCTTCTCTGCATGAGTGCACAAGAAAAAGAGCTATGTGAAAGTGCAGACAGATAACACAGGGGTCTATGTATTTTCTAGAAAGCAACACAAGCCAGATAAACTCCCTCACAGCAACAGTCAGTTCAATGCTGGATATAAAAACATGTATATTTAAATAATTTTTAAGTAACTGTCATCAAAAAATTACACAGGCACTTCGTGAACATAAGAGGTCCCATTGACTGTAGAACTACTCATGTATGGCAAGCTGAGCCCATCTGTAACTCTTTGTAGAAGAAAGCTCTTGGCATGTACATGAAAAGTGCATGACAATGAGCTGCTGACAGTGGAGTTCTTTAAGAAACTCGGATCAAAACTGAGCATCAGGAGAAATTCACTGGGGAAAGGACTGCCATACCACCCAGCTGCCACCAACAGATGGGTAGCAGTCCTGGCACACATAGCAGGTCTTACAATACTAGAGTGAGAACTGGGGGCAGGAAAGGGAATACAGGTAGAAAAAACATGGAAGCAAAGTGGCAGGAGAAGTTGCTATGATGTTTTGCATGAAAAGCAATGACCTCATATGAGAGGGGTTGTTTTCATTCCTTCACAATTTGCCAGTAACTAAAAAAACAGGAAAAGTCAACACTTAGTACAAAAGACAGGTACTTCTCTAGCATCAATCACTCAGCATGCATGCAAAAGAAAAGGACACAGAGTAGACAATATATTCTTCCATTAATAATGGCTTTGTAGAGCTAACACAGTGCAAGAATTCTGCAATACGAAGAAGTTCACCAAAACCCATACATAATCCTCACAAGGAACTTAAAACAGACCTGTTTAAGAAGTTTGATGTCAGTGGCAACTTTTGAAGAGAACAGATAAATATATCAATAAAGCACTAGAACTGAGATCCTTAGGGAGACTATAAAACAAATTAAGATGAATTCATTATTGGTGGTACCATTATCAACATTCTTGTGTTGGGGGGCAAAGCACAGCCTCTGTCAGAGGACAGCAAGCAGATCTAGACCTGATCGCTTTTGAAAACATTTCGCAGCCTTCTTTGAACAAGCCTTGCCAACATCACTAATACTCACAATTAAAGTACTGCATTTATTACCACCACGTGACAACCCTTCCTCACTGTCTTATGAAAACCAACCCTATGAAAAACAAAATGTAAAAAGTAGTGGAACCTGTTAAAATATTTGAATTATTTGAAGGTCCAGGTAAGACTTTCTTATTAATTTTGTGTGCAGGATGCTCAGGTGTTAGAGGGATTAGCTACAATAAAAAACTCAAACAGTTGCAGATAAACTTAATTTCAGTGACTTACAAAATAAAAATAACATCACCACCCTGACACAAGTAATTCTGATAAATTTCAAACTAAAAAACAGATGTAAAAACAGAAGGATGTTATGACTCACACAATGATGCATCTCACATCTTAAAAGGATATGAATAATATTTACTTCAACAATCAAACATTCAATCTTAATTTGGTGCTATTGTTGGAAATGAAATGGTACACAAGCAGAAACATAGTAATTGTTATGTGGAATTTATTACTTATGTATTGATGTTCTCTAGAATAGAATTTCAAAAAACTGCAGTGCAGATCCTGTGCTTTTCATCCAATGTCCTCAAACCCATGTAAATCTGTAAATAGAACTGTGGGGGAAATATTCACATCTAATGCATGCTGTTTGTGGTTATGAATTAATCAGATATTCTACTAAGGCTTTGGTGTAGGTGGGATTGTCAATGCCTGAGTTGCATATTGAAACACTGCAGGAAGAAGAAACAGTTGTCTCTGGTATCATGACTTCGATAGGAAAAAGGCATTGGTATGGCACTGATGTATCATGTAGGTGCAGCAGAACCTAATCATAACTCACATCCACTAAAACATTTTTTCACTCCTGATGCTAGAAGCGTTTACAAGTTTTTCTCTTCTCTAAATGTATTTTTTCCCTAAGGAGTCGTGAAAAAAAAGGGTGAGATTAAAGGAAATAATCAATCATAATTTCATAGAAAATTCTTCTTTGCAGATAGAGTGTTCATAATTCCAATCTCTTCACAACATAATTGAACTAATCTAAAAAGAAAAATCAAAACAACAACAAAAAAAAACCCAAAAACAAACAAAAAACCCAAACAACCCAACATTTCCTCCATTTCTCTTAAGGCTTGTTTCATATCTTATTTCTGAGTAACTTTTCCATTTTAAATAGAGAAAAATGTATTACACAGATAAGCAAATAAATGTAAATAAATCAAATATAAATATTAAAACTTGTATTTTCTCATCACAATTACAACATAAATTACATGCATGATTTTCAATACTGGTCTTTTCTGATTTCTTACCATATGAATTTCACTTTTTTGGACATAAAATTTTATGTGAGTGATAAAAACATCTACAGACCACATTCACATGCATTGTCATCTAAATAATCTTTTCAGCTACTACCTTACTGAATGTCTCTTCAAATTTGTAAACGTTCACTGATCATATCAATTATTAATACGTAATATACATGCATAAAATTTTTTCTATATTTTTTACTGTCATTTAAGCTTTCTCTAAGCTGCCTTGAAGTATCAATCTCTACTGTCTCCTTAAACTCATTGTTTTCTCCGCAGAACAAGACAAACATAAATAGAAAGAGAATCTGACACATGCATTATTCAGCCAGCTTCCTGTGTTATTTTTCCCTTTAAGTGGTTCACTGAAATATGCTCCACAGGGCATATGAAGGTTATAGCACCTAGTCAAAGGAAATATATTTCGTAATAACTATCATTTCTTTCCTGAACTTCCCACTGAGACCCTTCTTCATCTGAAATAGTTTGCATTTCTAGATTCTGGTTTTTTAGCCTGATTACCTATAAACTTCCTAAAATACAGACAGATGAGCAATCAGTCTTTAGAATTCTGACAGTACAGCACTTGGACAAATTAAAGATACAAGACTTCATCTCTGAAGAGGCCTGGTCTTCAGTAGCTTGATGGTTAATCTAAGACTCCAGGACTGGAATGAAAAACTCATCCAGGAGTTTTACTTTTTTAAAAATATACAAGGCTCCAAAAATTCACCCACTGAATCTTTAGAAGAGAACCTTGGTTCTTTAATAGCTTGAGGTAGCGCAAAGAAAAGACATTGCATACATCTTCTCAGGAGGTGCTTTTACTGATAAACTTCAGAAAATATGGGAGAAAATAAGAGGTCTTGACAAAAGTTTAAAGGGTAACATAAAACCAAAACAAAGCATTCTGCAAAGCACTGACTTAGCACATGCTAACCCATACAACTTAACAAAATCCAACTCATTTGGTCCCAAGTTACTCAAAAAATTAAGAAAGGAGTAAAGATAGGGAAGAAGAATAAGAAGAGAGAAGGAGAGAAAGAGATTATTAAGTAGCTACCACCAGAGTCCTGTTTAAGTCCAGCTTCTAAGAGGCCAGGTGGCAGGTCTCAAGCAAAGATGGAGCCACATGTTGTTGTTTTTATGTGCTTTGGCCCCTTGTGGCCACCCCTCCCAGGCAAGACGTCTGGCCCACTGGTCACTCTGGGGCTCCAGGGCAGGGTGAGAGGTGGTGTTCCCACTGTGTCAGCCAATCTGAGTTAGGGGCTCCAGGATGTATTATAGGCCATGCTCCTGGGGTGCTTTTGACTGACAGCTGCTCTACAGTTGCCCAGTGAGTCTTGAGGAGTGGGGGTGTTTAGACAAGGCATGACTTCACTGCTGTGAAATTCAACTTGTCCTTTTCCTCCTGCCCCACCCCCCCACCTTGAGTTGTTCTGAGACAATATAAGAATTCAGAGTCTCACAGGCACCATTATAATATCCCTGTAATTATTAATAAACTGAATATGAAGATTGAAAATACTGTGTGACCTTCAAGTTTCAGTACATGTTAAACCAAGATACTGCATATTTTACAACTGTCCCCTGAAATTTAAGAACTATAATATTAGCAGTCAAAAAAAAGGAAGGTGCACATATGCCCATGGAAATGTACTTGTTGGATATTCTGAGGGTTATTATTTCTTGACAGTGCAATCACATCATGTATATCACTTGTGGTGTATTTTCATTGCTCAGTTAATATGCCTGCACATGTAGATGGGAAAGGGATATGTATCATAGAATGGTGAAAAGAATACTGTATTTGCCAAGTCGAACAAATGCAAGAGCTATTCAGTGAGCTAAGGATGGCCTGCATGTACAACTCATAAATTATTGGCTGTCTGTCCCTAATTAAATACAGCTAGCTCTCACAGCTTGCAACTGAAGGCTTGACCTGCTTCAGTATTAGACCAATCATTTAGACATCTACACCTTCTTCCCTCTTCTTCTATCCTAAGTGTAAAAGAATGTTATTTATAGCTCAGTACTCCCCGAGTCATTTCTTGGCATAACTGCTAAAAAGGGGATCCTGAGAATTAAAAGCAGCAAGACACTTCCCCCATCTCCCTCCTTTGCACAAAATTAATCATCCCACATGATTAACAGCCATAAAAAACCAGAATTCCCACTGAAGAGAGAAACTTATGATGATCCTCCCTAGGACAACAACTTGTTGCACTGTCACTCAATGCATTTAGCATTCATGCAGTCAGCATCAGTTTGCCCTCCTTGTCTTCTGATAGAGTTGTCACCACAGCCATAACATACTTTTAGGTCCATTAAAGAGCATCCAAACAATTTCTCAACCTTGTATTTTGCCTTGTCCACCTGATACACCTGATTCCAGGTAGATGGTTCAATTACTTCAAGGACACCCAATATTACAGAAAAAGAGTTAGAGCCAGAATTTTTGTGAAGTATTCATCTTAAGTCCACAGTTTCTTAGCAGAATTTTCATATATAACTATATACTCACACAAGAACAATAAAACCTGTCCACTTTGATCTTTCTGATAGTATTTGAGAGATGCCTGAATATTTTTTCAAATTTTCTGTGAGGACTTATACTTTCTATTCCTATAGAAATATATATACACAATATGATACAGCCTCTCCTCTAGTCTGCTTCAGTAGGGCAACTGAAAAGAATCTACAGAAAAATACTCTTTCCTGTAATGCCAAGTAAAAGATACATTAACTAATGTCTTCTATGATTTTCTGCAGACAAGATAAGAATCAGTTACTTCTAGCAAGTGACCGATGCAAAACACAAGGGGTTAAAGCTCTTCATGGGGCTAATATGTTGGATTTGCTTTGACACATAGTGAAATTCTTTTGGTGTGAAAATGCATATAAACCCTTCAACACTATGATTTGTACAAGAAAGAGGACTCACAGATCACACTTATTAGATTCAGAAAATTATAAAATATTAGAAACGTGGTTCAGGTCTCACATATTTGTGAGACAGATCAAAAGGTGCTATTTAGAGGTGGCTTTTGTATCTTTTTTTCCAAAAAAACCTAAAAATAAGATTATATAAAATTGATTTTCTTTTCCAAACAAGGACAACTTCAAACAAATCAAGTTACAGTGAACTCCCACTCTCTGGAGAAAAGGAGAGTATTCCTGGAAAATAAAGTAACACTCCAGAACATATGCCACTCTTAAGAGGTAATAGCTGTGAGGAGTTTGTGTGATAGTCTAGTTATTCTTTACTTCATTAGCTTTCCAGAGACTCCATAGTCTATAAAAGGACTGGAAATTCCTGTAATGAACACTATAATGGAATTTATTATGCCAGCAGAATTAAGCCTGTGTCAACACTTCCATTATAAAACCTTGGTTTTAAGAGTTTGTAACTTGTCTCTATAAATACTGCATGCCCCACTGTTTAAGTGAAAATCTTATTGTCTCATAGCATAACATTCTTGCAATGATATTACTGATTTTAATTGAGCAAAGGTCTTGATTAAAAAAGATGAAATAGGGAAAATGATCTTATTACTTTATCACTAAACTGTTTATTATTGCAAAAGTGTGTCTGAATTTTAAAAGATTTAACACTGGTTTGGGTTTTTGGTTTGGTTTTTTTCCTTTTATAATTTAATGCACCACCACTTAGATTCTTTCTGTGAAGATTAAGTTGGGGGAGGTTGTTTGGTTTTTTACCCACCAATGTCTGTTATGAAATTATGTTTTTGTACTATTTTGAAAAATAAGACTCTACAATTTTTATGGGAGATAAAGGAGAAAATAGTCCTCATACATCTGCAAAAGCAGATTAAATAGCACAAAGGGAAAGAGATCGAATGTACTATCCTTTCTCTGTTCTCATTGCAACAACCACAAATCTGGTGTTACAGAGGAACAAAGCAATGTTCAAAACTTTTGAGTTAATGCGTGCTGGATTTATGGATTTACTTCAGAAATACTAATTTTCAAAGGAGAGAAGAAACCAGGTGCTGTAAGAGCTATAAAGCCCGTGGTAATTAAAGTAATTAGACTGTAGGCAGCAGCTTTTCTGTTGTCACTGAGTGTAACATATACAGCACTGAAGACATTTATGTTCCAGACATTTCTTTCCTTGTAATTTTCACTCTCTGCCACTCATTCTTTTGTTAATATTTATGGGTTTTTTTGTTTTCATGAAACTACCAACACGATAGGAATGATAGCATAGGAAATTAAATATATATATATATATGACACACGAGTATGTACGGTAAGAAGACAAAGCTAATTTCATATAAAAGGTAAAAGCTGAAATAGACACACATGCAAGCAGAGATGCTTTCACAAATGAACAGAGTTTAGTCTATGAATGCACAAATAAGGAAATGCACATATACATATAAAGAAGTATCCATTTTAACTTTGAAACCTTAACACTAGACCCCAGAGATTTTCAATAATTCAGTGCCAATCTGGAGCCACATTACTAATTTCATGTTATATTTAAACTGCATAGTTTTAGGCCTTTTCTGAATTACATCAATTTCGATAATCAGCCTCAAATTTTATATTCTTACTGTTAAGTTCTTGCATTTGTAGATACCAAAACAAATAAAAATTGTGATTTCTTACAATACAAGGAAAAAGAAAGAAGAAAAAGACCTTCAGAAATTCATTTGAATACTATAAGATTATTAGGTTAGAGAGAAGCATTTCTCATTATCTATAATGAAGACTAAGAAATGCAAAATTCCCCTGGTTACTTCAGAAATGGTCCTTAAAAACAGAAGTAAATACCATTAGCAAGATCATCCAGAAATTAAAATGACTGTCACTGACATATTGAACATGTATTTCTAATATATCAAATACATGGTAAAGTGGAGGAAAGACATCTGACCTTGCAAAAAACAACTTATTTCAATCCCATTAGCCCTCACATATCCAGTAAAATATTTGTTTATTAATCTTCAAGCAATAGGTGGCAAGAAGGAAGACATAGCCACTGAAAAAAAATTTTTTTCCGAAGTTCTGGCCTTTCAGGTAATTCACACTTTAACCCCAGTCTTTGCTGGCCTATATTGTCTCTGAAGCCATGCAGACACAGACAAAAACCACAAATTGTGGAATCCATTGAAACCTTTAAATGGCACAACACTAGTCCCGAGTCCCGCTGATTTGGGAAAAGAATTGCATTAATGAAGATGTGCTAAGAAACCCCAACCAAAACAATAC
>VYXB01005258.1:1382323-1417453 GCA_013397135.1 Pachyramphus minor
CTGACCTTGCAAAAAACAACTTATTTCAATCCCATTAGCCCTCACATATCCAGTAAAATATTTGTTTATTAATCTTCAAGCAATAGGTGGCAAGAAGGAAGACATAGCCACTGAAAAAAAATTTTTTTCCGAAGTTCTGGCCTTTCAGGTAATTCACACTTTAACCCCAGTCTTTGCTGGCCTATATTGTCTCTGAAGCCATGCAGACACAGACAAAAACCACAAATTGTGGAATCCATTGAAACCTTTAAATGGCACAACACTAGTCCCGAGTCCCGCTGATTTGGGAAAAGAATTGCATTAAAACCCATGTGCTAAGAAACCCCAACCAAAACAATACTGTGTTTCTGGGTTACTGTAAGAAAACAGAAATTTCAACATTATGAATGCTGCATGCAGCATTTCAACACTTCATGAAATAGTTACCTGGGTCAATCACTGTCCTCCCCAATGTGGCAATGCAATTACATGCCAAAAACTTCTGCAGTTCCATTTCTTTTTCATTCTGTATACCCATGGGTTGATCTATGTGCTATTATTCCAAACTGTCTTATAACTAACAGGTTGTATTTAAAATGACATTTTGTGTTCCATATTCAGAATTCAAAGTGCCTTGTAAAAAGAAGGTACCATCACCTGCATCCAACCAAGTAAATGAAGAAAGGGAGAGTAACTTGCTCAGCGTTACATGAGGCATCAGTGGCAGTGCCAAAAGTATAAAGCTGACTTCCAGTCTGATAGGTTACCAACTTGAAGGTAGAAGGTAAGGAGATGATGTTACTATATTAACCCCAGAAGCACAGTCCTTGCTTACAAAAGCACAGAATCTATAGTTCAGAATCACAGTCTCAATTTCTTTGTTTTATTGTAATGCATGAAATCTCTAGTTTTCTGGTCTGCAAAAAGAAAAGATTTTCATGCAAACTGAAAGGGAAATTCATTACTCTGTAATCTGCCAGTTCATTAAAGGTGTTACTGGAATATCACTAGATAGAAAATGTGCACACATTTTATTTTAGAATGTGCCTGTGTCAAAGAAAATTTGATTTTAAAATCACTTGGAGTTCACAATAATCTAACTCTAGCCTTGGCAGAGAGTACATTAAAACAAAAATCAATATTAATTAGGACAATTCTTCCTTTTTCATTGCTCATGAAAAAAACCACAAACCAACAAAAAACCCAGAAAACCTTAAGAGGATCTCTTTGTGACAAATATTCACACTGTGAATTTTCCATCTTTTGTGGACATACATTTGTGAAGGAACTGTACAGGTGTACAGTGTGATCTACTGCACACAATCTGTATGTTTCATTCCTGCTTCAAAAGTGCACTCCTACTCTAAAGACTGTGGATCTGTCTGCACAAAAGACCATGTGGGGAGCAGACTGTTTGATGGGACCCCATCTGCTTCTTAAAATAGAAGAAAATAAAATGGTTTCAGTATTTGCACATGAGGGAAAATGTCAATAAAAAGGAACAGGAAAAGCATTAAAAAAGAAGACGAGAGGTCTCCAGCCCAGCTCTCCCTGACTGAAGGAGCACATGGTAAATGACTAAAATTTCTCTTTTGCTTCAGAGGTGTCGTGCTCCACAGGTGAAGAGCGCATGGGTCAGACAGCACCACACAACACACAGCCCTTCCCTCAGTGGCTCCCTAAAGTACCTTGGTGCCTGCCCAGCAGTAAACAGGATCTGGTTTTGTTTGCTATTGGGTGAATGAGTACATATTCATACGGCTGATATAGCTAAATTTACAGTCACTACATTGACAGTCAACATACTTGGAAATGGTCTTAGGCTGTCTTTCACTCTCTCCTGAGAGGACAAACGTGTCAGGGAAGAAAAAAAAAAAAGAGGCATGAATCAAAAAGCTTTCGAATTTTAGGTAAAAAGCTGAATATTCCACTGCAAATGAAAAGAATAATTTTAAAGATCTCTTGCAGAATGAATGCATCACATTATTTTTCCATTCTTCCCACATGAAGCAATTTATTTTACCCATGGGAAGCTCAGGAAAATACACTTCACAGTATGTATCTCTCGTAAACAAATTTGCAGGAAGTCCAGTAAAAAGAAAAGTTTAGAACAGTAGAAAATTAAACATAGTGTCTCCGATTACTGAAAATACTACACCTACAGCAAAAATGAAACCAGCACAATAGGCTGAGGGAACAAGAAACTTAGCACAGCAAACAGAAAACTAAACTTTCAAAGTAAAGATATTCTTGATTGCACAGTGGGAGAAAATTGCTGAGAAATATATCTAAGCTAGTTTTCTTAAAAAATTAATTTCCACCGTTGCTTGACTTGAGTCTTAAAGTAGTCATGTCTTATAAACAGGAATTGGAATTGCAGAAGCTCATTCCAGCTGTAGAGGTTTAGGATTTTGCTGAATTAAATAGTAAGAGGCTGGAGCTGAGCTAGACATGCCACAAGAATTAGTAAATAGCCAAGATATTTGATTTTTTTTTTTTTAAAGCTAAACATAAACCAGTTGCTCAAGTCACAGTAAACTTATAGCACAGGCCTGATCCTGAGTCTTTATGCATATTGTATGTTTTAAGCAAATGCTCAGTCTCTTGAAATCTTCCTCAGCCATGTGCAACCATGCTCTTGCCATTACAGTCTCGAATGGTTTTTCAGCAAACAGCAGAAAGCCTCTCCAAATCCCTGCTCCACCTTGCAATGTTTCCCTTTATGCTTTGCAGACAATAGACAAAACACAACATGAAACAGGAACAGTTGAGTATTTGGCTCATTGAATTTAAACACAATGCATGTCTCCTTTCAACCTATTAAATGCACATTCCAGAGACAGCTTGAATTTGCTACAAAAGCTGTTCACTTTTTTCCTTGCTGCAGTTCAGGTAGCCAGTATGTAACTTTTCAAGCTAAAGAAACAATATGTTGGCCAGGCCTTCAAGAATTACAGCCTACCTTCTCCAAAGTAAATGTGCTGGCACAGGGTAAAAGATTTCTGCTCAGAGGTCGTGAAAACTTTATGCCTATAGATATCCTGAACCCTCTTTACCTCCCTCTCCATAATAGTACCAGTGATAAGACCTGTGGATAAAACAACATTGCTATAATTATAGAAAAGTTCACTTTTTAATTTGGTTGGTCAAAAGCCAGGTGCAGCAACCAAAAATGAAACTAAATTTAGTCTATATTTCCACTATATAATCCCAGAGTTGGAAGCTTACATTACATGACAAAATAAACTATATTAAAGTATTCAGGTGGTATTAACTCCCACTACTGCATTTCTTTAAGATAAAAACAACCAATCACCTGCTTCATGGATGGGGTGGCATTTCCAGGCTGTAGTCTTTCACTCCACATCCAGTCCAAACTCACTCACTCATGTCTCCTAGCTCCTATTCAACTTCAAAAGCAGTTGTCTTCCTAATAGCTCTTGGAATTTTCTCCCACCACAAGAAGCACACCACAGCTTAGTCGCACCAACCCCCCACTTCATTTCACCATCTCAAGACTTGCAATTGCCAGCAGCAGGTAGTGGTTGACAGACACCCTCTGCGTTGCCTGCTCTTCCTCCTGCATTCTCTTTACACTGCTTTTGAAAACTGATTAAATTACTGAAGGACAAATTAGTAGCAAACTGAATTATAATGGACCCTGGATGTACCTGTAGCTGGTGCTGATGCAAGATGAAAAGCACTAGCTCAAGGCACAACCACAGCTGAGGCACATACCACTGATAACTGCAGCTCAGACCAATCTTCCTGATGGTAGAATAGCAATGAGAGTAAAACATTTAATGAAAAGAAGAAAAGGATGGGAAAATATTCTGGTAAAACCTTCATCTTCTTTTATGACTTGATAAATTAATGATGGCCAGACAGAACTGTTGGAGCTGTTTTTTTCTACAGAAATGCCTGAGGGAAGCCACACCTCACAACACATCTAAAAAAATATCAACCAAGACAGCATATTTGGTACCCAGCTGTGACAGCATGGCAGATCTCTCACAGTAGGCCTAGATCTTTCTGTCCCTGATTACACACCCTTGCAAAGCCAATCAGGAGTGCCCCTGCCTCAGTGGTCTTTGTGAAGGCTTTTACATAGGTGCAGATGAGACCCCTTTGTCCTGCCGGAGTCAAGGTGACCATTAACAGGGAGGTCTCTGTCATGCTTGCTTTTAGCCTCCTGCACTGCCAGGCAGACTCAGAGCAGTGTAAAACACAACTCATCTGCCTGCAACTGAGATGCACACCCTAGCCCTTAGGAGCTCCTCAAACGAAAAACACCACCAGTTCCCAAACAGAGGCAGCTTAATTTCTAAACACCACAGTTTGCTGTGTGCTTAGTTTCTTCAGTCTTCCCGTGCCTGGATCCCTTTTCAAAGATCTCTTTCTACCCTCATTTTTCTTTTGCTCAAAGGAGAGATTTTCAAAGGCAGTAGTAAAGTCAGACCCTACAGCCCACTGGCTCTCAAGAGGTGCTAAGGGCTTACCTTAAATTTGTGTCTGTAAAGAGTTCTGTTGCTTAACTACACTGACATTGATCTGGAACATCCAAAAAAAGACTGAGGGTTTATAGTTTTTGGGGTCCATTAGCACAGCTTGAAGGCAGGGAAAACATGCATAGGCTCAGGCAGTCTGAATTCAATGCTTGTAATGAAGAATGATGTGTACAAAAATAATATATAGAAAAGAATAAAGCTAAATATTAGATTATAAGGTTCTTATTTTAATCTTCTCATATTTTACTATGAAAGAGAAGGAAATTTATGTTTTAAGAGACAAAGCAATCTTAGCTCAGGAGTTGGAGACCCGTTTCTACCAACTGAAAATTATTTCTCTAACCATTTTCCTGAAACTTAAATCTGTGTCTGACCTCTTCTCTTGCATTTAAATACGACTTCTTCATGACCTCACTGTTTAAAACTGTCCCACAGGTCACAAAGAAATTTTTCACTGCAGCCTGCACTCAGGGTGACCTTCAAAGATACTGCAAGTGCAGCCAAAATTCTAAAATCTGTTGAAATTGCTTATAATACTTGAAAACTAAGCTATCACATTTAAGGCAACAGTTTTAAACCCACCACACAAAATGGTTTGACATGGTTGAGTGTGGTTAGCATAGGAGTGATATGTCAACTCAGGTACTTTATAGAGTAAATTATTTATATAGAAGATCTTGTTTACTGCTTTCACACTGGAAAAAATGGTGTCTTTACTGATTTAAATGCAACCTGGAGCATGGGTAAGGGGAACTGCAGTATTGCTTAAATTAATACTCTGTTTTTTCATGCTCCCATGGGGCAAAAAAGAATTTATAAGTACTGGGATAGTTTAGTTAGCTCTTCATTTATTTTTTTCCTCCAGGAAAAGACTACGATGATGTCATTTGCCTTCACATATTTTCTCAAAGAGAAGCAAGAACAAGTCAGCACTGAAGGAGTGCATCCTTTCCACCATTGACTCCCAGGGGTACTGATACCCAACCCTGTGGGTATTTACATAATGGCCTATCTGTGAGCTGATAGTTATCATCATCCTGTGTGGCACCATTCCTGGCATTACTGCAGGTTTACAACGTGCCATAAAATTGATCTGATGTAATTTCCTAAATGACTAACAACTCACAATCTCTGTTTGCTCTTATGAGGTACCTTTTGTCAGGGCAAAGTACTTGTAGCAAGCATGAGAGGAAAATGCCCATGTTCTTAAGCACTACATAAAGCAAAACTAAAACACAGAAGGACTGCTAAATAACCTATTTGGTAAGAGTTCAAAGGCTATCACTTATACAAGAAATTTGATCTTACTTGAAAAACAAAGGTGTGATTTTATACAGGATATTGGCCTAGACATAGACCTTTTCCTATCACATATCATACTATTATTTCCCACCCTTATCTTCAGTTTTTAACTTGAAAGTAATGATTAACAGAGCAGATACGAACACTTAGAAGCTTTTTCTGGGAGAAACTGAAGAATTTTGGTCTTAAGCTGTGCCAGGGGAGGTTTAGGTTGGATACCAGGAAGAAATTTTTTTGCAGAGAGAGCAATCAGACACTGGAATGGGCTGCCCAGGGCAGTGGTGGATTCACCAGTCCTGGAGATTTTTAAGATGAGACTGGATGTGGCACTTAGTGCCATGGTCTAGTAATCATGGTGGTGTTGGATCAAGGGTTGGACTTGATGATCTTGGAGGTTTTTTCCAACCCAGTTGATTCTATGATTGTATGATTTTGTCATCTATCAGATCATAAACCTTATGAGGTAATTTAATACCTAGGTATATTCTTTCTAGCATAAGGAAATACTTGATTCTGTGCTTATTAATTCTTAGTTCTATGATAATTTGAATATCTCAGTGTTAATACATAGATTTAAAGTTGCTGGAAATTATATGTGCACTAATCAAAGAATGGCTGAGGTTGGAAGGGACCCCTGGAAATCATCTCGTTCATGTCCCCTCCTCAAGCAGGGCCACATACAGCCAGTTGGCCACATACATTTCTGGATGACTTTTGAATATCTACAAGAAGGGAGACTCCAAAGTCTCTCTGTGAAAAGTCTGCCAGTGCTTAACCATCCTCACAGTAAGAAAGCTTTCCTGATGTTCAGGAACATTCACATCTCTCTCAGCCTTTTTTCATACAAGAGATTTTCCAGTCCCTCGATTAACTTTGTGGACTTCTGCTGCACTCTCTCCAGTATGTGCATGTCTCTCTTGTACTGGGGAGCCCAGAACTGGATACAGTACTCCAGGTGTGCCCTCAGCAATGCTGAGTAGGGAGAAATGCTTGCCCCCTTCAGCCTGTTAGCAACAGCAGGAAGTTGGTTACAGCACGGTGCTAATAACACCAAAGTTGTGGGTTTGATCCCCGTATGGGCCATTCACATTAAGCGGTGGACTTGATGGTCCTTGTGGGTCCCTTCCAACTCATAATATTCTGCGATTCTGTCACCAAGGACCACAGGCAGATCATATGTCTCAGCAACACATACAGACTGCTTCTCAAAGAGCGAGATGCCATAAAATTGTCAAGAAAGGATGCCCTCTCATTGTACCCCCTCAACCAAGAGGCACCTATTTCTGATTATATTAAAAAATTTGTGCTTAAGCTCCGAGATTTAACTACACAATGTAACAAAAAATAAGATTGTTATGGTTTACTGAATAAATAAGAGCTCTAGTTACTTAAACCTCTAGATGAAAAAGCTTTCCTGTAAATCAGATATGCTTGGTCTTTCAACACTTAACTTCAGCATGAGACATGAAAACTAAGTGGGTCACAGGTAAACAGACTTGTTTTGAGGCTTTGCATGTGGGGCCTATCCTTTCTGAAGAACAATAGTGGAATTTTGCTAATTTGAATTTCATACACTCTTCAGCTAGTCTGCTATGACTTTACAACTATGTGAAGGCCCCCAAAACCCCAATTCCTGCCTGGCACCTCCTCTCTGCAAGTACGGCAAAGGTCTGCTTAGCAGTGCAAGCATAAAGATGCTACATGGTACACAGGTACTACTTCTCTTCACTGAAAAGTGTATTCGTCACAATAAAAGATATGTCATCCTAAAGGCTGAAAGAACCAGAAGGTCCAGCCTTTGAACACCTGAGAAAATAGAGAGTCATGTGTTTACTGTCTTTGAGATGAATCATTCAATTTATCACAAAAGGATGCAGAAAAAATAAACTACTGCTGAGGGTGAAAAGCAGATTTCACTCAAAAGAGTGAAATCAAAGCTTAAACAGTTGTCAGCCTCTAAATGAAGCCTTTTGAACAAAGTAGTGAATTTAATTTTACTGTCTTTTGATTCTCAAAGTTGTTAATTGTTCTGATGACTCTGTGATGCTGTTTTTCAAAAAAGAACCCTAAACATCATGGCCTTCACTGGCCTTCTCTCTGAGTTTCACGTAGGTGCTGTCTGAGACCCCAAGGCCCACTCCACAGATATAAGCGAAGCAGGACAACGTAAGACAAATGAACAAGTTTTCTTGACGACCTTATTGATGTACTGGGATTCTGCACAGTGAAAGAAAAGTAAGTTTACCAAGATGTGCTTTATCACTCACTCTGAACGGGACTGACACCAGACTCAAGTTGGTTTGGATCTGTCTTCAGTGCAGCAGAATCTGAAGGAGGCATCATGGGCTTGAATCAAACTGGCACTTCTGCCTTTTCTTCATTAGGCAAACTAAAAGCTTGCCAAATCAGCTATATGGAAAGCCCTTCCAGACTGCAGAATTCTTGGAGACTCTTCTTTGAGAAAGAGATGATTTTTCAGCCACCAGGCCCATATATGGGGTATTCACACTGATGAACCTCATGCACCTAACAGAGCTGCCTCAGCTGGGAGGCTGGACTTCGCCTCTATACTTGATGAAGACAGACTAGTTCAATGAAGACTAACATAAAGCAAGATTCAGAGCAGGAATCTAGCTAATGTTCTGTCACAGTTGCAAAAAACTAGGCAAAACTGTCTTCTCTGAAAAATTTGTCCAATTTATGCTGAAATAAGTAGACATATTTTTACACTGTGATTTTGGCAAACAAAACCACTGTTCCTGGGTTTAAAACGTGCATGAAAGGACTTTCAAAGGCAAATTGTCTGATAGAGCATCCCATGCACAAAACTATGTAAAGAGCAAAGTAATTTAAACATCATATCGCTAACAGAATCAGAAAAGTAAGCTGGTCTACTTAGATTCAGTGCTTGGTTTGAATGAGTCTTGCAACCACAATTCTTTAGCATTTCTGCATGAGGTTTTGTGAGAGAGTTTTGAACAGTAGCACTATTACTGTATCTTCAAAAGTCAAACAGAAAGTAAATGTTTACAATTTTTATTTCCAGAGCATGTTGTAATCAAAATGTGACTGTTTAAGCAGCTAGCATCTGAATCACAAATATTTAAGAGTTTCAACACAGTCCTTTGTTAGAAAGGAAATCAGCTAACAGCTTGCATTAGCTGATGCACTAGCTACTAAATGACAAAGCTTTATGCTTCTCTCTGTCTTTTCCCTCCACATGCTTTTTTTTCTCCTCTTCTACCGAAAAGGAGATGTAAGCCTGTGCAATGAGGGAGACAAAGAACAAGGAAACTTAAATGAGTTTAAAAGCCAAGAGATCTGCAGTTAACCCCCTTGGTGAGTAAACTTTCGGTGCTTCTCCACATGATTGCCAGGTTGGCCACAGCTGACAAGACAGTTCTAGAAACGTGAATACCTACAGAATCTATAAAAGCAAGGTTCAAAATCAGTTGTCAGCTTCCCACATCTACTCCTCTGGGAGGAGTAATTACTTTCAACTGAAGACATTTATTGGGCATAGGATGAAAACTACAAAATGCAGCCTATGCTATTAGGATTTTGTCTCTTTACATGAGCTACTTTATTCTACTCAGTTATTTCCACTGTTTAGACCCATTGGAAACAGCAATTTCTGTCTTTATTCCCAAACATTGATGCTTACACTAATGCATTTCAGCTACTCATGGCTTAAAGTAGACAGCAACAATTTTTAAAAAATCTCCACAGAGAGGTAAGATAAACACTTGAAACGCTTCTGCTCCACATTAGAAAATCACAGGCTTACTACCCATTGTTGTCAATCTTTTCCCACACATATGGCACCCTTGGCATTCAGCTGCCATGACCTGTAACTGTGAAAGGCACCATTGCCTGTTAGCAATTCACAGTTAATATCTTCAGTTAGTTTTTCACCACACCTTTTGCTTAGAAAAAAAAAGAACATTGAAACAAAACTCTCGGAGGAGCATTTCCGGAATGCTGTAACTGTAGGTATAACAAGCCTCAGCTCATCTCAAGGCCACAAAAAGTTAACTCTCTTCTGAAAGACCTGACATAGAGCCGAGACATAGAGCTTAATGATGCTTGCTAAGAGAATAGCAAACTGGAGGACATGATTTTGGATTGAGATGAGGAAGACCGCACTGAGAAGGGGGATATAAAGAGTAAAGGGATAACGAGTTCACATGTAGGTCCATAGCAAGCAATCGGGAAGGAAATTGGTGAAAGAAATTGGCAAGGAAGAAAGTGAGCCAAAGAGGGGCAATACAAGAAATACCTGGGACATTTGGAAAACATTACCCTCTATACCCTACATGGTTCCTGAAACTCCCCCTTACTCTGCTCCACCAAACAGCTACCCCAAAATGCATGTCATACCTTTTCTTCTATCAAGTCTAGATGAGACCTCCTGCATATCTTACAGCACAAATTTCTGTAAAGGAATTATATTTTTTGAGTGTTCTGCTGAATTATGATGCCAGAGGCCATGATTTCTGTTTCTATCTCAACTTACTATTCAAAAGCTCTTTAAATCACAAAAAAGGGACAATATTAATTCAAAAATAGTAATGCAAAAAAAAAAAATCCCCAACATCCCTGCAAAACACTCTTTATTCTGGTCAAATACTCAAATTCAAGTAAACCAGGTTTCTTTTGTGACCATAATTTTGCATTCTGATACAGGGTTAATATTCAGACTGGATAACTACATGTCACATTTACACCAGATACTTTTCTTATTGAGTAGGAGTTTGAGCGTTGGGACAGAATCAGAAGAATATTTACCAGAACTGGTATCAAAAAGCCATAACCCGCATAAAACCAAATTTTCATCAGAATCCTTTTTCACAGTGGAAACAATAACAGAAGATGTTATTTCAATTTGATGGCTTCCTGTCCCCACAATTTTGAAGATTTTGAATGTTTATACAAATAGCATCATGTTCATTCCTCCTCTTTTTCTTCTTGTGGATTTACACTAATGCAGAATTATTAAACCACGTGGAAGTCTTGGTAACAGAAGACTTCTATTTTCAGAGCTGACTTTTGAAATGGTAAGGAGAAAATCACCATCTTAACTTTTCCCATTAAGTTGTATATTTAACAGATACAAATATGCAACCACACTGAAACATTTATTCTCCCAAAATTAGCATTATTACTTTATTTTGTGATTCATTACAATCTGAAAATCCAATAGTCAAAAAAATAAACTAGGTATAATGTTAAAGCATTTTACAAGCAAAATACTTTACTGTTGCCTTTTCAATTTGCATAGGGTGGGTTAAGTGTATTGGTTAAAGAATATACATACAGAAGAACAATACCATAGTTCATCAAACTGTACTGCAGAGTGTTACGTTGCTGTGAGTGAACAGTACTCAAACAGCTATAACTGTCATTGGAAAACCATACACTTCCACATTAACAAGGTTGCCTTCCCATGACCATGATGCATCATGAAGGCTACAAGCCACCGGTTTCTTTTCTTACCTGTTTCTTTTCTTCTACTTTAAAGAAATTAAAGAGTTAAACAAGCCAGAATGCATCTATCTATGATCATTTCTTTTCTATCTGAAAAAAGGCCAGTATAGAGAGAGGGAATCTTCAAAGTCAGCTTCTGAAACCGCTTATAGTAATGTCTGTCCCTCATGTGTTTAGTCTCATGGAGTGATCAAGCTTAGAGCTTCATCCACACATCTCTATTATTATGCTGCATCCAGGTAAAAAGCTGTATTTTTCACTATGTAGAAACAAACTGAAACGAGATCACGCTTCTTTCCCACTGTAACCACATCTGTTTCTCCAACTGTACAAATCTGGCTTTAAAGTCTCACAAAGCTAAAAAATAGTTGATCTATGTTGTAAAAAAAAAAAGAATATTAAATACCTTTGGTAAAAATAGATATATTTAACAAGTTTAGAAAAGCAAATAGTTATATTGTCAAAAGGAGAGTATAAAAATGTACACAATAAAAAAATAACAAACAAACCAACCAAAAATCATCAGCCATAGTAAGAATAAAGGTGATGCTCTTTTCAATGTTTTCTTCCTTATATCATGTTATTGTCCAGTCTTCCTTCTAAAAGGCAGGAGCTTTACTATAGTGCGTGGAAAAAATCCAGTCCTTCCTACCAGCATTAGATAAACTAAGTATAATTCGGAGCAAGACAGTCTGGTTTTGCCCAAGTTTATACAACAGAGAATGCTTTGATTTAGAGTACGTAGGCATAGCTGAACACAGAAAGAAAGATTTCAGGTGTTTTCGACCAGAGGCCAGGTGCACTGGAGCTGTAGAAACGAGATGGCCAGCAGAATCAAGTCTCCATGATGTCAGCCTTCTAACTCTATTTCTACTCCTAAATTATAAATCCATGTATTGTCAAGAAAATTGTGGGGACAACAACAATACATATATTTTAGATCCCTCATTGATGCCTTTCTCCCATCCTTTCACTGGGTCTCCAAACGGAGCTGTCACACAACACATAATCCCAGTTTGGCTTCTCCTCTTTTTAGAGATCACTGTAAATCTTGAAGATGGAAGATCCCCAAAGCAGACAACTGAGATTACAGAAGGAGATAATGCACAAGCCCCATAATAGAATCAGCCATTGATTGAACGTGCTTTGAAAGAAAACAGCACAATTAAATCATGTTTATCCTTCAGTATTCCCTTTGCAAACACAGTCACACTCCTCATGGTGTTCCAAGGGTACATCCGTCAATGATTTATGCAATCCCCGGACACCAATCCTTGGTTTCAGCTGAAGAACCTGAGGGGGAAGAAGCCAAGCATCAAGAAAAGAGCAGGTGTTTCATCACACACCTAGACTATGAGCTAGATTGCACTCGAAACACACTGGATGACAGGACGCATATTGAACCAAAATTCTTCATGAATTCCACCTGCTTTTTACTATTTTTGCTTTTACCTCAAGCCCTTTACAAATTTGATTAAATCTTGTTGAACATGATTAAATCATGTTGCTTTACCAAAGAAGAGTCTGGCAGTTTCAGATTTCTACCTCATTTTTTTTAAGAGCTAAGAGTAGAATTGCCCAATTAGATAATTCCATAATAAGTAATTGTAGTTATAGATTTATAGCAATGGAAATGGACAAATATCCATTTCTCCATAAAGCTGGCATCTTCCACTAGAGAAAGCAGAACAAAACGTGTGGTTGTGATGTGTTTGAACTGCACCAGTAAACAAATAGCTCAGAAATTAATTAATAGTTGCCCAGAAAAGTATTTTAACAAGTAGATACTACTTTTTTCAATTTAATACCTAATTAAAACGCTAAAAAATATATTTACAAGTGTAATACATAAAATATTTAAGAATTGATATTGGTGTACTGCTTTAGTAAAAACAGTAAACTTAATTGGCTTTCAGTATTTCCAAACATGCAAATGTAAAAAGGGCACGTACCTCATGGTATTTTTTGGTGACTTTTGTTGGCACACATTGGCACTCATTGCAGCTCTGTTGACAACAGGCACAGTTTCCACCACAACGTTTAACCAGGAGACACAATGGCCAGAAGATGGTGTCAGTTCGCTTCAGCTCCTCCCTCAGTGACACTGAGAAGTTGCGAGGAGTACAACTATACAGCCGCACCTCCTCCTTTAGGAGGTTGAGGTCAACCACTGCAAAAAGACAAAGAAACTGGTGCTTTTCTGATTCACAATCCAAGTTCATTGGTAGCAAACCAACTTCAGCAGTGAAGAACCCCTGAGGAAGGTTTGCTTTTGTTCAGGTGGTACAAGTTCAGCATAAAAGTATAATACAGCAGTTATATAAATACCATGAAACCTAAATGGAATGATCATTGCATAGTAATATCCACCAGTTATTTTATAACTCTGGCAAAATTGGCTCAAATTAAACAAAGCAAGCTTTGGCTACTATGTTCCAGTATATCTTTTACAAAATCAACCTTAATGGAATTCCCTTTGTTCATACTAATACTCTGAGTTCTAGTGTTGCTATTCTATAATAATTTTGGATTAGACAAATACACAGCAATTAAGAATCCTGCAAAATTTTAAAGACATTTTAATTCATTTGCATAAAGCATTCAAACTTGCTAAAATTTGAATTATTGCTTCTTTGCAAGGGTAATGTAAATATAAGAAAGAATCAAACCATTTATACCTAAGCAGAATTTTTGGACTAAGAACTTCAAGAAATTTTCATCATCAGTGAATTCTGCACAGAATAAATAAAGTGCACAAGACTGTGCTATATAAGTATTAGTAGGCTCCATTTTCTCCTCCTCCCTCATAGCAGCATATATGTGAATTTCTGTTGTTTCTCTAGGTGTCATTTTCTCTTTATGTGTCTTAAATAAAAGTTCCTCCTTGTAAGCACCTAACTTGAAGTGCAAGTTAAAGACATTAGTTTTTGGCACCAGTTTCCCTATAAACTGGTTCCACTGTATCACTAAAGTTTCACTATGCCAATGGTTGAACAGCAAGCTCATGAAAAGCTCTGAAACAGGACAAGCTCTGTAGGTTCACCTTAGCTGCACAGTCAAGAAATAACCAGCCTTGAAAGAAGCAGTTAAAAGTGAAAGAAAAAAAAAAAGAGAAAGACTGAACCAAAAATTGAAAAGCAATGTAAATTGATTTATTTCAGACAAGTCAGACTATAGTAACCATGATCTGACATCTTTTGTCTGAACTGTTTTTCTCCAAACCTACCATTAAGGAACAGAAGTAATGTCTAATTCACAGGGATACTCTCTCCAGTAAAGAAAAAAAAAAAATAGAAAAAGAAAACCCTATTGTAACATGGCTACTCAGATGGCTGAAATAGAAGCCTCAAACAGAGTGGAAAAGATCTTTAATCAACTGGTTTCGAGCTAAATCAAAAAGAAATTAGGGGGAAATATCACAGTGCATTGATATTACTTTTAAAAATACTTTCTATTTGTTGTTATCCATTCATAATTCAAAAGTTATGCAATAAAGCTAAAGCAAGTTTTTGATCTTAATCACCTTCTAGAGAAATACCTTTTTTTCCTCCCTACTTACTATATAAAGAGTCTCTAGAGGTCATCAAGGAGAACTTCAGCCTATCAAGGCAAGATAACGCTTCTTAATTTTATTTAAACACATAAGAAATAAAGAGAATTTAGAAGCTGCTAGTAGAAATGCTCATTGGTACTACCCCAGGAGCAGATCTTTGCGAAGGAATTTTGGTTCATGTTTCTTCAAACACTTCTTCTGCAGACCATATCCATATACTGGCATCCGTAAGTATGGATTTATTGTGAAAGGTCAGTTAAACATGCTAAAGCCTTTTCTCTCCTTGCACTTACAGTGAATGCCAATCTGGGGCACTTCATTCCATCACTATCAGGTTAACATAGGCTCCTAAATAAACAAACTGATTTTTAAGAGGGAGGAGTGTGTAATAACTCCAATACAGTTACTGATAGGACACCAGCCTGCCTCCCACACTGCAAGAGCATTCCTTGGAGAAGCCTGAGAAGGGAGCAGAGGAAAAGAGAGACAAAACTTCCAGGGGAGAGATTCACTGTGAGAAATTAGAAATTATTTAAGCTCTTCTGATCAGCTGATAGCTCTAGGCTGAGTCATTTAGAGGGTGGACATGTCTACCTCCATTAATCAAGGAATGGAGTACTCCTTTCTTATGTTACGTTTTCAAACATATAATAATTGAACTGTCTGAATGAGAATGAAATGCCTAAAGCACAATGTGAGAAATGCTAGTTCTGCTAATACTTTCTACTGGTAGATTGTTTCTGCAGAGACTGATATGCCTGGAACAGTGAATTTGAAGAAGTTAAGCCTATGTGCTGCTCAGCCCTTCACCATGAGATATTGAAAGTGGAAGCTGGGCACTGACACCTCTTCCAGCAAGCCCACTGACCAGTGGGAGAGAGATACCTGCGTGGTTGTGTACTTCTCCTGCCTTCTGGCAGCCCCCAGTGGAATGCACTAATTTCCCAGTGCTAGCTGTAGTTATAACACAGAGAAAAGGGCAATGCACTAAAATAAGTGGCGTGTTACACATTCTGTCACAAAATTGGAATGAATTTGAACTGAACCCCTCAGACATGCAGACATGAATTTTAAAAGGCTTCTGTGGAAGAGCACAAAGTCAGCTCTTAGCAGATCTATTTCAGTGTGCCATACTGTTACAACAGGCTTCAGGAGAGGGGAACAAATGTCATGATTGATTTTCATGCTTTAAAATGTACTAAGGTATATTGCTATGATGCCTCACAATGAACCCTTGCCCTACCTTATGTAATGCAATTTCATTAAAAGGTCTGTGGCAAATTTATCTAGTGCTTATATAATCACTTCTTTGAAGTGTGTGAATGAAGCTGTTATTTTTTCAAAGAGTAGCTGTCTGTTCAAAATTTATTTTAACACACTGTGGGCATGAAGCTAGATGAGAGAATGTATATATTCCCTTAAAAGTGTTTACTTAACCACAATAAAAGGTTATGTGGATTTCCCAAGTGCACTGAGTTACAGTACCTGTTATAATGTGAACATTTAAACACTCCTTCAACTTGGCTTCCACTCATGTATCATGTCTGACACAACAGTCAGGGTTCCTTTGTCTAGCACTAGCTCAGGAGGAATGGAAGGCTCTGCAGTAGCATATAAATGAGAAACACTAAAATAAAAATAAAGGGAGAAGGAAAAAAAGGGAGGAAAAAAATGTAGATACAGGTAGGCCTACAGTAAAGTGTATTTTGAAAGTGTGCCTTCACTGGCACTTACAGGTGAACTAATCCATGTTCACATCAGCCTGAAATTAACTGTGCTCTGCAATTGTCTGGCATCTTCTGGGACATGTATTGAGTCCCTTGGGAAACTTCTTTCCCCAAACATTTTTCCAGCTGGATGCTGCTCTCAAAGTCAAGGAAACAAATTAAATTCTGGTTGGGGCACTTGTGTGTGAGCACAGATAGCAGCAGGATGGATTTCATTCCTAAGCACTTTGGAGATGTTCCTGGGAATGTTAAGTTTTTTATTGGTTTCTACAACGGGAGTTGTCACAAAATTCCAAACAAGAAGTAAAAAAAATAAATAATAATCACATAACTGTATGAAAAGAGCATTTGTTAAGGACTATAGTTTGACTGTGACTATTTTTCCTTTTTAAGCAGGCTTCAGAATATGATCTAATGATTATACATAGATTTCAGTGGGAAATAATGGGATAATTTTTTTTGCACAGCAAAATACATTTTATTTTTAGGTATGCTTAATATTATAAAAGAATTTAGGACTGTATTTAGACATCAAAGCCTTTGAACTTGGTGTGTCTTTGTTCCTGGCTAGAAGTTTTTGGAAGCATTTTATCCAGAGAAAACATCAGAGGCAGTTCTGTGGAATTTAGGTTGTCTAAATATAGTCTTTTTCATACAAATTATTAAGTAGGAGTAGAGAACACTTCTTTTCTTTACATAAAGTAACATACACTTTTAATTACATGTTCATGAAAGCATGACAGTAATTTAGCTTTTACATTGAAACGGCAAAAATGAAACTGATCTAATCATAGAATCAAAGAGTTTTAGAAACCCTAACAATTTTAGGGCATGAATTTCTTCCAAACATTTCTTAAAAAGTTTTTGAAATACAGCAAACATACTACTCAAGGGAACAACATGGGAGAGGGGAGAAAAAAAGAAAAAAAAAAGCTTTGCTTTTCCTATCTGTTGAATAGACCTAACCTATGTCATCTCAACTGGACAAATTTTTCACCTCAGGCTATTACATTACAGACTCCATAATGCAGTCTGAGGGTGGTCTCTTTAAGATAAATGTGGCAATACCATGCTATGTTTATTCAGTGGAAAAATCTATTTTAGCATCTAATTAGAAATCTTAAAAAGATTTACTCTGATAGTTTCTTTCTAAGATATGCCTTGCAAGGAGTTGCTTTTGTCTATACAGATGTTACACAACACCTGCATTTTAGTTTATGTAAGGTTTCACAAATTACATTTTGTTTTCCTCCCACTTATTGTATGGTTATGGCATACATTTGGCAAATACTGAATCTCTTTAATTAAGGAAGTGTTAAATGACTATCTGAAAGGTATGGTCCATTGCTGAGAGCTTTTAAAGATATTTGCTCCTCTCTAGCTCTTGATTTACCTGCTATAGCAACACAGGTAGGGTACNGGCTCTTGATTTACCTGCTATGTGCACAGCTATAGCAACACAGGTAGGGTACAAAGGTTGATCTCTAGGCTCTGATCCAAGAATTAGCTGTCACAACTTTAAATTTGAGTTATGGAAGGTTTTACTTCCTCTCTTTTCTTGCTGATGAGATGATAATCTAGTCTACATCTGTCAACAGAGAAGTCTATTCAGTTTTCCTTTTCATGCTGTATGGTAGGCAAGGAAGGTGGTATTGCTTGTGTGCTATTCATCCACGTGGAATCCATAAACATGAAATAGTGGGTAGCATCTGGATGATATGTGGTAGGAAATTCATGAGTGTCAAAGGCAGATGGAAGAAAATGACTTGCTGAACAATAGCTTTACAAGTTTTGAAAATATACACTACTTTACATCTGATGAAGTTGACAACTGCATGACAAACCAGACATGGACACAAAGATTTCATAAGATACCATCAAAGAGAGACATTTAGGTAATTGCTCTCAATTCATTTGGTGTAGGGACTGGAAAAATTCTAAGGAAATAAACCACTAGTTCACATAATACAGTAAGTGTACTGACCTCAAACAAAAAATAAAGTTTTGCCCTCCATAAAAAAATAAACCCACAAAGTTTGATTATGTTACCCCACCAAGATGCCCTGCTACTTTGTGGAAATAAAGACCTCCCATATTCCCTATAGGAAACTACCCTGTTTGCTGCTTTTTTTTTTTTTTATTCCCCTTTGCCGGTTTATCCTGCTAAATTCCTTTAAGTTTTGAGTTTAGTCATTGTCATTTTTCAAATAATAAAATGGTTAGAACAGCTAACAACAATGATATCTGCTGTGTTTCTAACAAATCCCTTTCTTGGAACCAAAACTCAAGGTGAAGAATGCTCTTAATTACTGTTTCTTTATTAAGAAATCATACCCATAGAAAGCTGCAAGGGCAGACAGAAGAGTAATTTACCTCTTGATTTCCTCCCATGAATGTATGCCTTTCCAAGAAGTTGCCACGTTGGCCTGTACAAATCCTCCAAATCCAGTTGCCACCGATCTGGTTCAAGATACCGGATAAGGTCTTCCACAGTACTAAATCCAGCAACAGCATTGTTTAATACATCTAACGGTAAAGCGGATGGGGGTAGCAAGGATGGGCTAGGTGCTTCTGTGTGGTGCTGCAATCAAAGCCAAAAGAGCACCAGTCAGAGGGTTAATGGATCTGCTTTGACAAAGTGCTATACTTTACGGAGTTACATAGCTGGGAAAGTTTATAAATAGCTAGCTTGTTCCAAATTGCAGTTTATCTAACAAGACAAATGACAAGAGTCAGAAAGTACCTTATTATTCTTTAGCAATAATTGTAAACAAACTTCCCCTACACAGTTTTTTTACTTCTTATATTTCTAGCACTGCAGCTAGCATGGCACTACACCTGTCCTTTGAAAATGTTCACTGAGTGATGGACGGGACTCAAGAAATAGAACAACAAGTGATTTGAAAATGTAACCCTCTAGAAATCTGACACATTTCACACTCTGCGTTTCCTTGGAAAATTAGCCACAATTTTTGTCTTCTTGTCCTTCAATGTAAAACATGAACATACCCTATGACAAAAACAGCAAATATTCTTTTTCTCATCTATAGATGAAAAAAGTGCATCAGTTGTGTTTCATAAAGTGCTAAGAATTATGTGCGTGGTTAAACAATAATGAGCAGAGTAATAACAACATCTGACATAACTAAAAAAAATGTTCCAAATGAACTCAAAAGTACTTAAAGGCTGAAACTGAGTACTGAAAAAGTCTATGCACTTTCCCAGAGCACAAATCTTTCTGACAACTTCACTGGATCAAGGGCACTTAGTCATTGAAAACTCAAGCAAAGTGAGGCATTTGGTTTTGCTCACTTTACAATCAATTTCAAAATTATGCATTGATTTGTATTTTCAAAAGAATAAAAAAAGGCAGGAAGGGAAGCTTAAGTAGGAAGCTGCTTCTGCAGCACCGTAAATTCCTTTAAGCTTTTATATAGACAGTCATCACTACCAACATTATGTCCACAGTACTACACTAGAGCAATTCACCTGGATCATGTACAAAAGATGAAGAAAAATTTGAACATATTGCTGATTTAGGGGATGGGAAGGACAAGAATATGTGTTTATATATACACGCACACATATATACACTCAGTACTGTAATGTGAAGTGTATATATATTGTAATTTTTTCCATCTATAATGTCAGATCAATTCCAAAATGACCAGGGAAATTTATGAGAAATTTAACATTTATGCTGGGAAAAAAAAAAAGATTTTATAAAATAATCCTTGCAACACTATAAACTAGACAGCAGTTTTCTAAAATACATAAATGCCTGTGATACATGTCATACCAATAATAATATTTTTTTTTGTCCTCCCAATTAAAATGTATATACATTTTTGGTTTCAGCTAAAAGTGTGGCTGAAAGAGCAGCAAATGGAAGTAACCATCCTATTTTTTGCTTCCAGGTTTTTTCTCTCTCTAACTTCAAGAAATGCAATCACTAGAATGATTTGTGCTGCTTTTTAACTGAGAGTCTTGCAAAAATAATACAAAACATAGGTCTAGTGTGCTGCTACTATTAACTTTACCATATTTTTATCTTGCTAATCATTTCCAATATAGTGAAGAAGTTGTTTCCCATTCTGGATAAATATGGGTTTCAAAACATTAAAATATTTCTTTTCCATCCATTGCCCACATTAAAAATAGTAACATGCTGATCCATCTATTAGGTTATGATAATAAAGCAACAGATTCTGGTCTATAATTTACATAGTTGTTCTTAGCAAAATATGCTGCTCAGCAAGCTTCAAAACAGTACTGTGGCACTGTAATTCAGATGGTCAAAAAAATAAACATTTCAAAATTTTTCTTCCTGTTTTTCTGCATGATGATGTATTTACAACAGTCACATTTCCTGGTTTGAAGGTGTAGGCTTTTGCTAAAGTGAAAAACAAAATCAGTGGTAGAATCACATGGTAGAACCAGCACCTGAAAGGGGAAAAAAAAGAAAAAGGACCTTCTGTTTTGTTTCCAGCTGAAAAAATTTACTTCAGTGTCTCATTTTTACTGGGATTGAAACCTGTTGGATCCCAGGTAAAACCACATTGTTCTAGAATCTATTTCCATATTCACATTACAACATGCACACCAAGCAATACATATACAGCAAGTAACCCATCATTTTATGGTACTCTGGATTCAATAGACATTTGCCTGAGCTAGAATGATACTAAGATATGGTGAATCATTGCACAATGGTAACACAATTAAAGTTGCCATCACTTTCTAATCATTCTCACAGCAAACAAAAATGTGAAGAAAAAGTGACTGAAACAGCAATATTACACAACTTTGAAGATGAATATTTTGGAATAAAGTAATTAGAATCTCAAGATTAAGAGTGTTTTTCCCAATAATCTTTAAAGTTAGTAAATCTAAATTACAGTTAAAATGTACCAAAGATTAGAGATAGCTGAATCATAAAGCTATAAATGCTGCAAGTAATGTTATGACATAATAACCTTTATGAAATCTCAATAAATTGTGTTATATAAATGGTAATTCCAATTATATTTTACATTGTTTTTACTTGCTAATAGGTAATAATTATCTTATAATTTATTTTTTTTGGACAGAACATCCAGTGCAGCATAAATGGTACTCCTTCCTTTTATTAAAATTATATATTGGAATTTTATACAATTTATAATTACACTCAGCTTTCTCAGTTTGTTTTTCTTCTATAGGAAATATTTACATATATAGTAAAGTTTTACTCTCAGAACAGAAAACAGGAGAAATGACCTAATGCAAGAAATTAAAACTCGACTTCATTGATGGTACATATCTTTTAGAACAAGCAAACACATGACTTTGGTGTAACTCTGAAATGTAACATCATAGCTGCAACTTCAAAATGTTGAAATTCTCCTTAAATGGAGCTTTCATTCACTTTATAGCAAGTTCATCACTCCTATTTTAATCTACATCTCTCTTGACAGTCCTACTCAGACCGCCACCTCCACCTGCATGCCTGACACAAACTGATGTTTCCAAGCCACTCTTGGTGCAGTGCTACCAACACCAGCACTCAGCAGGTGTCAGAGATGTGATTTCACTGCAGAATGGTGGTGTGAAAGCCTCACAGCAGGGCCAGTGATAACCTCTAGCTGTTTTGCTACACAATGTTGATGGAGACAATGAAGATGGTCATACAATGAAGCAGGCATCTGTCAACTGCACATCTATTCTATGGCTGGCATCACCTTCGCAGAACTATATGTTTCCCCTACCAGATCAGCTAGCAAATAATCAGCCTTTGATATAAAAGATATTTATTTATCTGACAGGGGAGACATAACCCAAGACAGCAGACACTTCTGCTTTCCAAATACAGTAGTTATCGAAAATAACTTTCCTGGTGGAGACCATTTTTTGGGAAGTGATGTTCTTCAAGCTCTTATACAATAAATATTAATTGACAGTAAAGTTTTTCTGTCATAGAAGCACATTCTCAATTAATATCAATGTTTTAGGCATGAGATCACTTTTTAATTTTTTTTTCCCCTAAGCATGAACAATTTCTGTCAAGATAGATTTGGCAAATACATCAACAAATCCTGTATTTTAATGTGATTCCTCTAGTAAAAAAAACATTCTGTGGTTTCTGTTTTTCTGCCCAGAAAACAATTTCAACTTACTTTAATAAGAATAAATATGTTTAAAACCAAGGTAGAGCCAAACAGTTGCATTTTTACTGTTAGTTAAAATGATTCAGAATGAAAACCAGAGCAGAAAACATAGGGCTTCTGCTGGCCTGTAGAACAGCCAAGAATGACAATTAGTGTTGGATCAAACAGAATTTTTGTTAGATCTGTTTATACTGTATTTCTGTACATGCTGGTCACTCTATCAAAACAAATACCTTATAGAAATCTCCTAAGTTGTTTACAAATGTAGAAGACAGGCCAATAGACAAAATTTAGGCAACAGTTTAAGATATGGGCATGGAAAAACGGGTGGAAATGATATAAAAAATAACATCACAAGACTATCCACCCCTGAACATCACACGTATCAACAGTACCCCAGAAAAAATTCAGGCATTAAAATACATTTTATGGTCCTCACAATGTTAGTTGTTTAGTTATTAAAGAAATTAAAGGAATCAAAGTTACTATTAATGAAATCTATCTAAACTTTCTCCCAAAAGGAAAAGGCTAGGACACCATTATAAATCGAATGTGACCCTCACTGAAGCAGCAGATCTGAACAAAAACTTCAACAAAGAATTTAAAATTGTCTAATTGAAATTCAAACCTAAAGTGCTATTTAGTATGTAGCTTTAACTTCAAGACATGATTAATTTCTTGTTCTGACATGCATATCCAGTGTTATCCTGAACATAGCATTTAGGTCAAAGCTTCATATTGTAAAGCGTCTGGAAGTAGCACTTCTTTGCCAGGCCAGGACGACTGTGTATGTGACTGCCTCATAAACAAGAGATAATCTTTCTGAAAAAAACCAACAATCTTATTCACAGCACAGAGCTCCAACATCTAAGCCATCATAACCAAAAGCACAACAGCTGCTAACACAAACACATTTTTAGATTCACTCTGGAACTAGGCAATTCACAGCACACAGGTTTGTGACATAGCCTTGTCAAATCTGTAAAATAAGCATAAAGACAATTCTTTGATCTCACAAGTTCTGTAAGAAAAGAATACAACCAGTTTTTATTAGATGCTCAGCTTTTATTAGATGCTCATCTAATAATTAGATGAAGAATCCAGAATTTTTTACCTGAAGAATCCAGAATTATGTTACACAGATATTAGGTATACATTTGGATGTGGGACCGGATGTTATAACCTTTCCTGTTTGCCACTATCCATCTGTTCTTTCCTTGAACTGAACCTGCTCCAAGGATAAACGATTCAGAACAAAACAGCACTCACCTACAATCTACTCAAGACCAGCTCTTAAGCACTATCACAACCTAAGAAAAGCCTTCATTTTGCTCCTGTTTCTTAGCATAGGACTGTCAACATACTAACACTACTACCCTCTTCCGGTTAAAGGAGAGGCAAGAAATAATATTGTTAGGTTTGCTGCTGCCAGGAGTAAGGAATGTCATGTTTAACAATGCAATCACTGAGTTAAGACTGGAAAAACAAAAACAAGCGAGTCAAATACTTGGCATGACAGGACACTTAAAAGTAATTAATAATATGTCTAAAATAATTACCTCCCCACAAAAGAAATCTCCACTTATTTTTTCATTTTTTGTCTTGAAGAAAACACTGTCAAGCAGTTTCTGAGTGACAACTCATTCATCACTTGGCACAGTTTAGAGAAACTACTAAACATCAGTATGGTTTAAGCAGCCTAGAAGAGACTCTCTAAAAAATAAAACCTCAAAGGAACCTCCTACTCCTCTGAAACTCAACTAGGATCAGTAATCTGAAAGAAATAACATATTTCTTCTAATGAAATATCCTTCCAGCTTTTTTTTTAATTATTATAGAAGAATACTCCAAGTCGTACTTAGATGTAAAGATATGTTCTTGAAACCTACAGTACATGCACATTCCTGTAACACTCTCAATAAAGAAAGCCTGTTCTCTTCATTTATGATCACAGGTAGCCCTCCTACTGGCATCACTGAAGTTATGAGAGAAAGCAAACTCTTTTGGAGTTTGCCCTGAGGACACACAAGTTTCTCCGCATAACAATAGCTCTTTCTTTTCTCAGGTAAGTACATACAATATTAGGTGTGAAAAGCCTCTAGAAATCCTGACCTACCCGAAAAAGCACAAACTTTTACTTGCTTGCATGTATGCAATACAAAAAAAGCATTTGCTAGCGTAAAGAAATCTCTCTGCAACATTAACCTGCACCACTGCTATGCAAAATGTTAGTCCTGTTCAAGTTGCAAGGTAGAAGAAAGAGGAGATGATCTGTAGTTGGGCCTGTGTGCAAACACCTAAGCAGAGAAGTCAAGTTCCAGGATCCTCTTCTTGTGCCTTCAGCAAGGGAATGAAAAAAAAAGAAAAAAAAAAGAAAAAAAAAAAAAGAGAATATGCAGAGGCAGACAACCAATTTAGTCCACCAAAACCACAGAATAACCAAGGATGTTTAAGTGCACATGGAAGAGGTGGAAGCCAGGAAGGCCATCACAGTTCCCATCCACAGCAGCACTTTTTACTACTTTAGTTGAAGTTACTGTCACAGCAGCAAGTATGGCTGCATGAGAGACACAACACTGTGGGGCTGCTAAGTAGGTAGGTCTGATAAAATAAGTTCCAGTGGCACTGAATAAAACACACATGTCTTTCAACTATCATCACTTCAGGGATGTAACTTCTGCCAGTCAAATGACACCTGGGTAGGGGCACCAAACCTCCTCAATTTAATCAACTACTGCAAATGAGAACCAGACTGCAGGATGATAGCCCCCCTTCTTTCTGGAGCCTTCAGCTCTCTGCCTTTCACAGGCTCCCTAAATTATCTGTTCCTATAGTGTGCTACAACCTCTTACCAAAAGCTTGTCCAGTTTCCCTTCATAGGCATGCAGGTTTTTCCTTTTATCTCACATAGGACCTTATTTGCTGAGTATGAATGGCCTTGAACCAATTTACACCTTAAAGCCAGAAATGGCTTTCTGAACTCTAGATTCAGTGTTGCTGCACTTTGAGGATTGCTTTCCAAACCATGCATAATTTCTACTCTACATAACCACCAACAGGTTATGTGATCACAAAGATCACAAAAGAAAATGAACGCATTCTTGCCTTTCTGTCTTTGCCCTGTCACAGAGTTTCTGTGCAGTCCACAGAGAAGGCCTGGAATTCTATTTGTGCTGGAAACAACTGAGAGATGTTCTCAAGGAATTTAGCAGCACGGAAACAGCATAGGATGTCACTAAGCATCAGTATTCTTCTCACAAACTGCAGCTTTTTGCCTGAAACCTGTGCACACTGAGACCTTTAGAAATACACAGCATAGGTGTGAGAGACACTCTTTGAAGATACAGATGACATATACCCAGAGCAAATTCATTAACTCTCAGAGGATGCTATCAATAGTAATAATCTCCGGAAGACATTTTCAAAAAACTTTAGTGATTAGTTAATTCTCATCATAAATATCTATAATTATGTATATGTACATACATAGTTGTGTTTACATATATATAAAAATACATTTTGCTTTTTCCTGTGATCACAAGTATCTCTTGGGAATGGTCCTGTGCAGGGCTAGGAGTTGGACTCGATGATCCTTGTGGGTCCCTTCCAACTCAGCATATTCCATGATCAGTAATAATCTACACTAATTCATTTTAAAGGCAAAAAGAAGAAAACTAATACTCACAGTACTGTATTGTATGGAAGACTTTATTGTCAATACATTTCACCACAACACTTGTAGAGGTTTCTATTCTTAGGAAATATATACACACAGACAACTATCTGTCTTGCATGCAGTTGCATGAACTTACTGATTTTTTCAGTGCATCTGAAAAAATACCTCACCATAGTAGCACATGCTACTTCACAAGTATTTCATAAGCACTACAAAATTACCAAATTTCTCTCTCCTTTTCTGGAAGTATTTGTTATTCTACACAATGATCCAGTGATTCTTGTATTCTTCTAGGTAAGAACTTTCATTCACTGATCTATTCTTTCAGTTAATTAAGGACAAAAGAATTGTATAAACAATTCTGCTTGAAAGCTGTGTCACCAACATCTCTGGTAACTGCAGAGGTTTCAAACCATGAAGTGTACAAATTTTCTCAACCCTTAGAATACAAAAAACTTGTGGATTCAGGCAGCTAGTTGCAATGGAAGTCAAATTTTTATGCCTTTCTATCTTTGTCATGGGCTTTTAATTATACTTCCTTGCATTAGGAATTTTTGGACGTAGTTGTGAATGATAAGATTCTAGATAGAAGACTTAAAGTAATGCAAGATCTCTCATGACTTGGACACATTTTGACTCTGTAGAGAAAGGTTCAGTCTTATTATTCTGAAATTATGACCTTATGAAATTGAACTTCGCTGGATTGAACAGGGACCATTTAAAAGCATACCCTTAGCCTGTGACGAATCGGGTCTAATAGCATAGAACAAGCTATGGCAGAGACTATCTTCAAGACAAGAAGTTTCAAAGTGGAATCAGTATGTCAGTTTTAATCCATAGTTCCTTCCTCAAATAATTTATCTTTTTAATTGTTTTTAAATTCCTGTAGTTGCACAAACTAATTTTAGGTTTATTATCCCTGAGTTTGGGTGCCTATTATGTATACATGTGGCAGAGTAATATTTAAACCATAACTACTTTTAAAATCTTAACTTCTAGTGAGCACTCTCTCCTTGTTTATACATTCCTCTCTTCTAAATGAGATTTTAAGCAAAATTTACAGTGAGTTCTCCCCACTCCATATAACTATATATATATATGCCATAAGCAAAAGTAAGTCTGTCTTATATATCCTACCCTAGCTGTTTATGTACCTTATGCATGTGCACATAGAATGATTATAACTGCAACTTTAAAAAGCCAAAACCCAGTAGATAATGTTATGTCTTGTACAATTTAAATGCTTAATAAAGACATTTAGTCTAATTCACACCATGGGCAATAGTATATACACATTTTAAGGAGTATGAACTGTATGCTTGTGTGTTTACACAGATAAAGGATCTGCTGAAAACGATTTAAAGTAGACTGTGTATAGGCAAAATAATAGAAGTCCCAAAATAATTTGCTGAAATACAACTGTTCTCACCACAATCTCATAAAATCTTTCACACAAAGTATTTTTCTAAGTAGTAGCTCTGTCCTCCCTCTTTTAGTGCCTTCCTTCCAGTTCTTCCTTACTAGCTACTCACCATCATATTTAAGGACATTTTAAGTTTATTTTCTGCCTTATCTATCTCATTAGTAAAAGGTCATCTTCAGTCTTGTACCATTTCCAGAGCAGAACTCTATACTGATTACTTGCTGTATTTTCTATTAAATGTGATGTGTTCTCGTCATACTGCTCTCACTGAGGAGCTAAAGTAGAACTCTGCAGAGACCCTTCTAAAACTACTTCAATATTTCACTGCCTTTTGGCTTTCTGAATATATCCTCAATTACCTCTTTATGTTTCAAACATAAGCTCTTGCGGTAGCTTGTTTTTTGTTTTGTGCTTGAATTGTGTGTGTGCAGTAGGATATTTCAGGAATGCATATATGAGTTAACAGCTGAGTAAGAAGTGTTTTTTTTCAAATGCTAGTATAAATAAACTCTTTACCTCCATTTTTTTAATATAAACTTAAATGCAATTTTATAGGTTTTCCTATTTTGATGAATGTTGTGCTACACCTGCAATTCCCTTCTAGAAGAGAAACTTTATAAAGATTTATGCATTAAATACTGAAAGAAAGAGATTATCTCTTCTTGGTATTTATAATGATATCCTAATATTTTTTAACAGTTCAGATCAAAAAGTCATAGTTAATGTCCAGAGATCCTGACCCAAAGATTTAGCTGAACTTTAGCAGAACAGGAGAAACATAAAAACCCCAGTGCAGCTTAGCTTCTTTCCCTGAAACTTTGATGCTATGCAAGTTCAGTATACATACCTGTTGAAGGCTGAAATGTGGAATAGCTTTTACTTAAATCAGGAGACAGAACAACCTGAGTTTATGCTTAAAATGTGAAACTATCATCTGAAAGGAGGAATAACATGTAGTTGAATTAGCAGCAAATTAAGAGCCTCAGTGCACAAATGAGTCAATGCAGAAAGAGATTCCAAGAATCAGATTGCAGTGGGCATTATACACAGTCCAATTTTTTTTTTAGTTTGCTCAGATCTTATTGCACTTACTGTGATTATTAATCACTACATTTATAGACACACCTAAAACTCAATCAGGAAATACTCAAATTCATTACATTTATGATTTACAGAAGCTTTTTTTTTTTTTTTAATTTTCTGTACACAAAGCTCTAGTTCTTACTCGTCAGGCAGTAGTTGACAAGGAATAAAGAGTCAACATAAGTGCAGCTGTTCTGAATAGAAAAAAGTTTGTGTACATTAGTCTACAACAGGGGATATGGCCAGACCTAGCTGAAGGACATCATGTCTGCAGACACTTTTTTAAATTATTCATTTTACTCAAAATACCTATAAAAGCTCAATCAAATTAAGCAACAACAAGTGTTTGAGTCAGGGAATGAATTCTTCTTTAAGTTCCCTCTAGGAACTTTCCCATTGGAAATGGGTAGTTGTTCTTAAGAAAATGTTTACTTACCCCAGTACATTCATGGGAAGTTCATTAAACATTAAACACTAGGAATGACTGTTTATTACAATTGGAAAGTGTATTTGTCAAGGACACTGAAAATTACTTCTACATTGCATGCAACTTTAATTTGATCTTTCAGTATACACATTAAATTGCATTCCACAACAGGCTTCTGTTCATTCATATCACAATGAAAGCAACACACCCAACATTCCTGTACAGCAGACACTGCAAATCAGAGCTTGTCCTGCCTTGAAGGCAGAAAGTCCTTGAGCAAAGCTTTGCTTTACAGGGAAGGAACCTCATCTCTGTCCTCGTGTACCCATTCTTAGTGTGATGAAACACATTAGAAATCTCATTTTAAGATTTGTGAAGAAAAATATATTGTGTTATGTGCTTGTCATATGGAAATTTGTTCTATATGTAGCATCAAAACCCAAAAAACATGGTTAGGACTATGGCTACATTGTCCACATAAAGATTCTCACGCATATTGAACATGTCAGATTTAAAATTTGCGAGCTAGCCCTTATAGCCCTATACTGCCAACCATAATGTTGTTCTGACATACACTTAGCATTCAGCTCTATCTCTTCTACCTATCTTACACTATCTATATCTCTTAATTCTCATGTTATGTCATTATACTTCGTATATATTATGCACACAAGTATAGTATATGTGATTATACAAAAGGAGAAGGCAAAATTAATCGGTAAAGTATGCTTAATAAGAGAAAATTAAGAAAAAACATTTTAAAGCCCCTTGAATTTAGGAGTAAAACATTAGAAGCATAAATACAAAATTGTAAGTAAAGAGTCTTAAGTAGAAAAAATATTGTTACAGGGCACCAAAATCTGAATAAGAGACAATGTGATCCTATTATGAAAAAGGCAAATCTCATTCAGGTATATTCTGAAAAAAATCATAAAACCAGACTACTGAGCTGCCAGAGGGGTCTCAGCTGAAATACAGTGTTCCAATTTAGACAGAGAGATACTGAATATTCACATAGAAGAACAAGAAGAAAACAAAAGCATGAACTATGATAAAAGATTGAGTGATACAACTTTCATCTCAAGAAGACTGGGCTGACAGGAGAGAATAAACGAGTAAAACAGGATCAGATGATCAGCTGTTCCCTAGTCCATCAATGACAAGATTATTTTTGTTATGTATTAGAAAAAAATTTCATACTATGTAAAACAGTGAGAGAGATGACCAGGGAAATCTCTGAAATCTCCATCCCTAAACTTCAGGAACAGTACTAGTATCTAGCAAGAATGAGCTTAGTCTATGTACTCCCTGCTTAGTGCAGGACAACGGTTCAGAAAAGATCCCACTGAGTTCCCTTCCAGCCTTGCGTTTCTGTGATTGCATTACAAAACATCTATCTGGTAACTCTGATGCTTCTGTAAATTAAGTTGAGGGAAATGCTGAATTCTAGAAACAAATTAATTCCAAATAATTTTAAGATCTGTACTACTAACTGCGCCACAAGCTCTTCTGGATACACAACCAAATACTTTTTTCCTCAGCGATTATTTGTCCATTTTAACCCTTTGGACTAATTATACTAATGGTCTAATAAAAATAAATAACTGCATGCCAGTATATCTAAATACAGAATATTTGGCATAAAAGTATGCTTTAGTTTTTTTGCTGCATGTCAACCCACAAGCCCTTAACTCAAATGAGAATAGGAAAATCAATGAAACTACTCCAATTTTGGACTTTAATTTAGTTACTTTCTCTTGGAGAAAATTAGGAAGTCATGGGTTTTTAATAAAAGTTGATTCCTTGGGAGCAGCAGAAGTTCCTTTGGCAGTATCATTTACAATTTCTTTGAAACCTTGAAATAGTATGTAATACAACCCATTTGAGAAGATGGTTTTAGTATCAGCTATAAAATAAAAGTAGATGCATTTCTGCCATGCTCAACGTTTTCAAAGCTATTTAAAATTGATCCTTCAAAGATGTTTTGAAAGCGGAGCACTTTGTTCTATTTCTATTAGTCTCCCATGAAATTTTGTGCTGCTTACAGCATGAACAAATCTATTAAAATAGAATAGGTTGAATTTTAAGGCACAACTGCCTCAGCCTGATTCTTCTTGTTATTAAAAATAAAATCTTTGAAACAGTCTAATTACTTTTACTATAATGAATAAATATAAGTTTTCCTTTGTACATGTAATTCCTTCTCAGTCCTTTTCTTCACATGTGTAAAAAGAAAAAGAAGAAAAGAAGGAAAAATTATATCTGCCAAGTAATAAACCCATAGTATTAACAAATCCAGTATGTTGTAGAGCAAATATCATTCTCCCGAGGACGGCAAGTAAATCAGTTGACTTCCATTAAGTTTGAAAACTTCAGTCATAACACTGCCACTGTCTACAGATGTGGCCAAATTATCTCTAAGTAATCTGATGATCAACTAGATGAAGTATTATTATCTATATATTTAATTACATTAATTTGGGCTTGCTAACACACTGTGACTAAGTGTGGTACTTTTTGTAACAGAAATTATGTTGACTATGTTCTCAACCAGGTCACTAATCTTCCTTGCAACATTTTAAAACAAGTCTTTTAGACACGATTATGGCCCCACTCCTGCCACCAGAACTGCTAGCAGTTGCGCTGACTTAAAGTGATCTCCCTCACATGGCACAGACCTTCATCTCGTTTCATATTACTTCTTTGTTCTTGCACATTCATCATTAGGTAAAGCTTAAAAGTCAAAATACTCACCTCTGCGAGAAAGAAAGTACCATACAATAACACTGCACTAATCTTTGCCCATTTACAAACAAACTACTGCTATACCTTACTGTTACTTTTTAAAAATTAAGGAGTTTTTTTCCTTTTGTTTTTCAAAAGCATAATTTAAAAGAACTTGTAAAGCCTTCTAAAGAGGCACTCCTCGTTATATTCCCCTTTTTTTTTTATAAAAGGCTTTTTAAGATCCATTTGCAAAATTAATATTTACACTGAAAAATACTTTCCTGCTTGTATACGTATTCAAATATCCTTCAGTCCCTTATTTTCCCATTCACTGATTCAGCAGTACTGGGTGTTTCTGATGATTTATATGTAGAATATATGGAACTAATTACAGAACGCAAGATATCAAAAACTGTGGTTTCCTAAATTTTAATTAATTGTGGTTTCACAGGGTGCTATTCACTGCAATCTAAGAAGTGGTTAGATGTGGGGTTTATTATCAGTTTAAATAAAAAGCCAAAGTGTAAGGCATTGGTTCCGTCTGAATTTTCCAGCCCATAAGAAATATGATTTTCTGTGAACTACAGACATTGTGTAACGTGGGGTTCAACAGAACAAAACCAAAATGATTTGCGGCCCCAGCCTGCTACACTGAAAGATAGTGGCTAACCACAAGTTTATCCTTTGGTCAAGACACAAAGTGTTCTGTGCTTCACAGCAATATGACTGAAGATGCTAATTTGAATGTTTGATATAGCATTGTCTCTGAAATAAGCCAAATAAGAAACTAAATGAAGATGATATTAAAAAGGCATTATTTACAAGCATTGCTCACTGACTATATATCTTGATATGTTTTTTGCTGGGCATGAGAAACAGACACTGCAAATTGTTACAGAAGATGGCAAAAAAGAAGGGAGGTGGGAGGGTGGGTGGTGGGGAGGGAGGAGTCAAGCAACTTTGCAAGGCACACTGGGTCAAGAACACTCTTTGAAGAGATCTGTGTGGCTAATTCTGGTGGAATTTCTTCCACCTTCCATACCCAGTGAAGCCCCATGAGATGATCTGTTTGTTTACATGGGAATAGAAACCCACTCTGAAGGTTCTCAGTACCAAAAATGAAATATAATTGAGATGTTCTGCACGAAGTACATTTACAAAGCAATGTCAAGCAATTTGGGTAAAGTGACTGTGATGACTGCTGTGCTTTGCTGAAGGAAGAGTCAGTCTAGTATTTGGAGAAAATATTTTTTGGTTTTGTAAAAATTTATACATTTGAGATACCTAATTGCCAAGAAGATAATATTATCATGTTCTTAGCCTTCTTCCATTATTTGCTATTTAATTTGAAGCTGGTTTGCACCTTTCAGTTTGTCTGTGCAGTCCTGCTGTATAAACATGAGGATTTGAATGAACAAATTAGGATGTGTGAGCACTAATCACTTGGGAAATGGGAGGGGAGACAAATTGTCATTTCAAGTACATCACTATAAACTTAATGCAAATTGACTGAATTTAGATGAGTAAAAATCCTCTTTGTAAGGTTATATTTCATTTAAGAAGTCAAAAGAGGACATTTTGCTATTTAACGATTAAGGTTATATTCTCTCCTCAAACTAACTATTAGTACCAGATATTGGTTACCTTAGCAACTATTATGTGTTGTAAAAGAGAATTCTGAAAAACGAGGATATTTTAATGAATGACTAAAACATTGACCCCTCTTTTCCTTCTCCCACTCTTCAATTTTTTTCACAGAAAATTAAACCAATTTTTTGAGATAAAAACTGATTGTGATCTCAGAACAACAGCATCAATACTGTTTTTAACCTGATGAGCATGAAAGTTTAATTCTTCCAGGCAACGTTCACTTAACTATTGAATCTGGCCCATGGTGTATAATTCACTCAATTAGGAGATTAGAAGAATAGGTAGCTACAGGGAAATAAGAGCTCACTGGGCAGAACAGTTATCTCGGTGAAATAAATACATATAGAGAAACAATTATTTGCCAATTAATTTATAAATATATTTTAAAAAAACAAACAACCAAACCTATTTCAGTTGAATAAAATGACTATTATTTTGATGATGTGGTCACTATTTTTCAGACTCCCAATACCTAATATTTCCTGTTGAAAGCAATGGGAACTGCTTGTTTAAAAAATCTGTCACCAGTCACACTGTCTACATGACAAAAGAACTAGAATCAAAACATCCAAAGATTTCAAAAGCCTCTAAATTGGAAAGTATATCACTATCACTCAAACTTCAATAGTGTGGTTATAACTATATTAATATAAATAATGAACATTAAAATTGCATGCTATAATAAATTCAAGTTGGTGCATTGTTAGAATAACTTTAAGATACAATTATCCACCTGACAAAGCCCACAATAACAGCATTTAAAAACAGAATGATCCAACCATGACAATTTGGCACTATAGCAATTGCCAGTTACCACCTCTGAGATAACTTGACTATTATTTTCTCTTTCTTCTCTGAACCTCAATGCTTGGCAGAAAACAGAAAAGAGCTGCCATCCTTTTCCTACAAAAAAACACACCCCAACAGTGGAAGCGAAGAGTGCTCCTACTGCAAGGAAGGCACGGCCTACAGCAGACTGTTACTGGGGACAGAACACTGCACATGGCAGAGTCAGAGGAGGGTATAAAAGATCTAAACTGAAAAGTTCACATTCTGTGCCCTGTGCAAGATGTGTTGCTTCCTGGTTCTCTTTGGGGTTTCTCTAATTGCTTGATTAGGAGAATACCTTTTTGTAAGTATTTAATTAATGAGAGGACAGTGGGAAGTCTTTCAAAAGTAATTGTACTCTTGTAATTTAATAGGAAATTAGATTTAGGGAAAAATTAAGAAAGAAATGGTGGTTTTAAACTCAATTTTCTCTGGTTTCAGATTTTTATGATGGCAACACCTTAATATGTTGCTACTTTTCAAAATCTTAACCATCTATAAATTATCCACTGACATTTTTGTATAGCACCAGCTTTGTAAGTTTTGGCTTTGTATGGCTTGTTTGATGATGTTCCTTAGGTGGGCAAAAGCTTTATAAAATCATCTTCTTTTTT
>VYXB01005258.1:1417473-1516976 GCA_013397135.1 Pachyramphus minor
TTTTCTTTTTTTTTTTTTTTTTTGCCAATCTGCACAGAAAAGTTGGTCCTGTTCACACTTCGGTAACTTTCAATATATTGATTTTCCAAATTCACCTATAATTTTTAAACCGTTTCAGGTAATGTGAGATCAAACTTTATAATGAAAATTTTATGATTTTTCCCCTCTTTAACAGCATGACAAGTCTCCTTTCCAGTTTTAAGAATGTAGTTCTTAAAATCAATATAGTTCTTAAATTATTAGCTACCAGTAAGAAACATAGTTCATAGAAAAGGAGGCAATAAAGGACAAAATATAAAGGGTACCTACTTTAAAAAATGGATAGAAATCAGTCCCAGAAAATAATCACAAAGGTCCCTGTAAATGTGCCTATTATCTAAATGAAAATCTGTAAAATCCCCTCACTATTTACTATCACTGTTACATACAACTATTGGGTAATAATTTCTCTTCTTCTGTTTAGTCTCAATTCTGAGAAAATGTATAAATAAATCCTTAACTCCCTAGAGATAAGTGCTAGTAGCTCGCAAAAATAACAGTTGATTTTACTTTGCTCTTCTTCTACCATGACATCACCTCAAAGGCATTCTTAGACTTTAAGGAGGAATACAGCAGTGCTCTGCTGTATGTAACCAGTACAGGTTGGTTTCCTCTGGCAGAGCAGAATGTTGCTGTGGTTGACAGTTGCACAAAGACCTGCACTTGTGCTTCACCTTCGTGAAGTGGCTTTGCATGAGGTCAGGTTCATCTGTCTCTCACATTTGAAAAATATTGGGCATTCAATTTGATCACTTCTATCGCATCAAAGATAAGCAGGCTTGTTGATTAAGTTCTGACATTTCTAGAAATATTTTGTTAGCAAAGCAGTAAATTACTTCTGAAACTTATATTGTCTTTCATCCATGTAAATACCTAGCTGTAAAATTAACTCTTTTTTTTTTTTTTTAAATTCTTAATGACAATTTGGAACACAATTGAAAAACCCTCTGACAATTTTTTCACTTGTCTTCAACTTCACTTGATCATCTATTTTTGATTTTTGGTGAAAAGCTGGGCTAAACTGTTTTATACCAGGAAACAGTTTGAAAACACTCTTATGAACCTTAATTCTACATTTATGTTGCATCAAAAGACACACTGTTATTTTAGGCACCTAATCACAAGTGTTTTTTTACTACATGAAAGGTGCCTATGACTTTCTTAAGCAGAAAGGCAATTAAATAAAGTAAATACAGTATTTAAAGTTATATATATTGACAGAGCGCAAACAAGAAGAGATCAATGACAGAATTTACTTTAACTAAAAGACAAGAATTCCAAGCCAAAAAGGCTTTACACAGATGACTTAAGAACAGGAAGTATTTTATTATTAACTTTTGATTACCCAGAACACCTCACATTAAAAAGCTCAAAGACAAATATGCCCACACAAATCAGAAGAGTTCAGCAGATCAGAATGATTTTTCAGAAGATAAGCAAGGGCAAGCCTATTAACAGCTTACATATTAAAAGCCTACATATACGTGGCTAACTGCCCTGCCAGTTAGAAAGTTAAATAATTTGGTATTTGATTCTTTCCCCTGAAGAAACAGAGATGATGACTGAGTGGGTTTGATAATTTGGCTCAGCTCAGTTATCTTACTCTCACAATAGCTGTCTAGTCATTTTGGTTGTGTCAGTCAGCACAGAAGTTCAGGGTTGGTCGCACAGAGTTATCAAAATTTTCTTTTTACAAAACCATTTTAAATTTTAGGGATTTTCATGTTTCAAAAATAGTGGCCTCTTTAACCTTCACATGCAGGCACAGTAAGAAAAATAGTGAAAATAAAACATTTGAAAATTCAAATTCAGAAATTGCATTTACTATGCCAACAATTCACAAAGCCATGAAGATACTGATTTTTAACAAAATTACCACAGCACATCATCTGTCTTCTTAAAGATGGTCATGCTTTTTAAAGGGCGTTTGTCACACTGTTAGAGGAACATTTAGAATAAGAGATGTCTACTGAAAAAATCTAAAGTTGATTAAGTGCTACCAAAAGACACCAAAGTTACAAACTGAACAATAAATCAACAGATTGGTTTCATTATCTACAGCACTACACTGAAAATCTCCTAGCCTCCTAACCAACTCATCTGAATGAGACTCAAGACCTCCTGTAAGTGTAGAGTTTTTAGAGCTCCCCCAAGGAATCCTTTGGCAGCTGAAAGGGAAGTGCTATTAGGATCCACCAACTTCAAAATGCCTCTAGGATTATATGCAACATTTCTTGGAAGGGCTGTGCCATCTGCTTTCACACCTCCACCTCTCAAGTGCCTTTGAACCTGGTCTTTCATGCACTACATCACTCCCTTCAATATGAAGCCCAGCATTTTATTTCTCCTCATAAATGACCCTTACTATTTTTCTTCCTGTGATTTATTGCTTAGCTCAAAAGCAGAGTGAAATGAACAGTCAAGCAGCCTGAGCATTCTGCCTCTGGAAATTTCTTTTGCCAAACAAACTGCCCTCCATTTTCACATGCAAGGTTTGTTTTTAATTTAATTTTGGTTTTTTATACAACAACAGTTCTTCAACAACATTTGCCAGCTATCAGGAGCAAACATGGAAACAGCCTTCCTGAAGTCCTTCTCTACTACCCTAGCCCGAGATAATTATAAGAACAGATGTGACAGCTTTGTGATTATCTAGACTTTCCCATTAAAACAAATCTGAAAGCTTTTCAACAACAATCCTGGTTTCTTCAGCCAAACCTTTCATCCTCATTGTTAAAAAAGTTTTGAGTACTTATGAGAAGCTAACAAATGACAGCTCATAATCCCCATCTGTAACACCAGACGCCAGGTACTGAGAAGACAAGACAGGTGCAAATTCTGGTATTCCCATAGTGCTTATTATCTATCCCTTTTCAGACACAAAAGGATTTCTCTTAACACCACTACCAATATCCCACATTAATCTTCCCACAAGCAAGCTCTTACCCTGAAGCTACAATATGGTGTTATTACTCTGTCAAGAATTTTTTTCCTGAATTTAAAGAGGTGCTTCTACCAACCGGTGGAGCCAGACTGTGCAATAGGTCATCTACAGAAGCTGCTCCACAGCTAATTTGATCTCAAATATCAGAGCTGCCCTCATCAGAACTCTACCACATGTAAAATAATTAAAAAATAATTGAGGTTGCACTCTTCTGTTCCAACTTCTTTCCTTTCATTCCTGTTTTTCCCTTTTCCTACCAACATTTTAGTAAGAAAATTTAGCACAGTACATGCCACTCTAATGACTTACTGCCTGTTTTGCTGGGGGGAGGTAATGCATAGGATTGTGGCATGACTAAGATACTCATAATGAATAGGGACACAGCATGAATGCACCTAAATAGCATAACTGAAAACTATGGTGCTACCTGAAACCTAGTATTAAATGTACATTTGCTTACCTTTTTTTCCACTAGCAAGCATGTCAGACACAACGTCTCAGTATTTGAAAGCACAAAAAAATCTAGGGCTGTGCCAGTACACAGGGGATTACTTTGAGAATGGGACAGAATCACTTTGCTTTGGAATTTGTAGAGAAGCCATCAGCCTGCTTTCTCAAAAATGTTGATCCTGAAAATCGGAAAAGGGATAGTCAACTAAACGATTCTGTAACACTTAACACATAAAAAATAAAGGTTGCTAAAAAAACTTGGGAGAAGAGGAAGGTGGTGTTGAGGGTTCTTTGGCTTTTTTGTTTGTTTGTTTGTGGGATTTTTGTGTGTGCGCTTTTTGCTACTTTTTTTGTTTGCATGTTTGGGTGTTTTTTTTGGTTGGGGGGGTGGTTGTTTTTTGTTTTCTTTTAACCAAACACATTAAGTGGAAAGTAGTTTATAAAATATTTAGTAAAGGATTAAATAAAAAATTACACATAAATTATTGAGACACAGCATTCTTTAGAACATATATGACCAATAAGTTTGAACAAAGAAATTTGAACCATGACTACAGAACAATCTTGAAAGACTAAAGGAACATTTGGACATCATTGTGGAATATTTCTGTTGAAGTAACATCCAACAGCTCAATTACATGGCATCAGTGAATTGCCAGTCTAAGTGACATGTTTTTATATACATACAGATCCCTCTCAAGTCATGGACTCGTTTGAAGCTGTTTTTTCTGAGGTGCCTCACAGAAATAAGGTAGCCTGACATATGGGGAACTGGGAAGGCAGTTGGAAAGGCTTAGAAACTTGCCATTACTACTAACTCTATTGAATAATAGACTTTCAAATTCACATGCCAGTATACATAACACATATTAAATGCTTTAATGCAGTACTACTGACTGATAAAGACTAACCAGCTTGATCTGGTCCTTATTCATTTGTCTAGAACCATTTTAGAGGTAAGATTTTTGAGAAGGAATAGAGAATCTCTTTACAGATCCATTAAAGGAAAGTTGGCACAAGTAGAGAATAACATATTTTAAGCTAATATTTACTGTTGCTAGAGAGGGGCAGTATTATTCTGTCAGTATTTCTTCTGTGTAGTTACTCTGATTAGATCGACTCCTTCTTGAGTGAACTTAGTGAAGAAAATAATGCTTGAAAAAAGTTTTTGAGTTAGCATGGCTGCCATTTCATCACATAAAAAACTTACAATCTGAAATGTATTTAAAACTCTGATGTCAAAATGCAATAAAATACATACTCATTTTTAAATCTTGAGTTTTGACATTTAACTGTGATTTACTGTAAGGATACACTCTCATAATAAGGACTTCCAGAATATACTCATGACTACAATATTAAAATGTAATGGTTGAAAGTTATTTTCACTAGTGATGTAATCCCTGCTTATTAGAAGGTGTAAACTTTAATGTCTATTAAGTCAAGTTGAATGACAAAAGTACCACTGTGGTAATCCACAAGGTCCATCAATCACCCCAGTCCACCTTCATCATGTAGCATGTATTCTCTTCCTTGCATCATTAATGCAGATTGGATTTCCCACAATACTATCTTTCCTGGATTTCTACACAATTTTTTTTCTGTTTTCTCAACAGTTGGCAAAATACAATTCTTTCAGATTGTTCTGAAACAGGAAAAATGTTAAGAGCCCACATTTACCAGCCAGACCACTCCCAGAATCATGACATTCCAAGAGATTTATGAAATTGTTGAAGACAAAACAAAAATCACTCTTCTATCTTAACTTCTCTTGAAGACTTTTTGAAAACAGCAGGGTACACTGCATTAAAATTTACACTAGAACAGTACTATAGTGTAAATTACAGACTATGTAAAAGGAATACTAGTTTTCAAGTTAAATATGCATACGTAAACTTCTATGCTAAGATGCTATAAGACACACTAATAAAGTTTCCAAATACTAAAAAAGAGTACCTGACAATGTAAACACTTATTACTAAATACTATTTGTAAAAAAAATTATCATCCAAGGAAACAAAGTTACTTTGTCCCACAAACAGTCAATGAAACAATTTTTGATTCTTTTCAGTCTGAGCCACTGTAAGCTCAGGCTTAAGCCTGATATCCACTAATAATAATAATAACCCACTAATAATAAGCCACTAATATCACAGAAAAATACAAAAGAAATTGCACATACTACATATAGTTCATGAGAAACTGCATTCGAATTTTGGCCAAAGGGAAAGGAACCAAGTCTTTCAGAGTACAAAACTTGCTATAAGGTAAGTATATGCATTCCTTTTAAGAACTAAATGACAACCAATATGATTCAAAATGTTGCTCTTCCTTTCAGTCTCAGAAAATCCACACTGACATCTGAGGTTGTGAAGGTTAAGGAAACAGTTCCATGGACTTTTGTGCAGGCCCGCAGGTTTGCTAGATTCATGTCTAACCCTGCCTTTCTGTGACTGCTTCACACACACAGATCTTTAAACTTTTTATGATATCCAAGTGACAGAATGAGACATGGTCACAGGAAAACAAGATGCTGTGATTTGATTAGGAAGTCTACTTCAGAGGTTCTTTCACTTCAAAGGTTTCCCTGATCCTCCCTTCCCCCCATTGCTCCCACTCATTTTAGCCCCACAGATAATAGCCGTCTTCGGGGTAGTGCTTTTTGTATTTTTTTTAATGTATTTTGGGGTAATATTTATTGTCTCATCTAAGAAATTACCTCATCCAAGACCTTAAGCACAACTTTAAAGTAAAATGAAATCTCCAAGGTAAAAATTAGTTCAAAAACATCTTTGATTTACAATGAATTTTTGCCACACTGAAGAAAATGAATGATTGAATTTACATGCTGGAGCATCTTTAGTAGCCGGTTCCGTTATCTAGGCTTAGGTTTCACTATACCTAATCGGTGGAAATTTTGAACACAAAGTGGAAACTTTGAACACAAAACCTTGTTTTAGAGTCCTTTCCATCATATGAAGAGTTTTCACTTCATGTAGCTTTGCAAAGCTCTACATAACACTCGTACACTCTCCTGATTCTTCATACCACATTGGCTTAAACAACCCTCAAATCCTTTTATTTCCAAAACGTCTTGATTACTTCTTAAGAGAGTGTAGAAAAAACGTTGTTTAAGACATAATAATGTCCTTTGTGATGTTTCGGGATGGATTTTCAGTTATTGCAGACAAAGTTAGGCAGCTTTTGGGCTTTGGTGCCTACATGTGAGAAACACACTCAATAGCCGTGAAATCTGTGGACTTGTCAAAGGAAGGGAAGGCAAGGTAAGAGCTTTCCTCTCCCTGTTACATTAGTGCGCACTTTTTCTATTAGTATTTAAATTTTGTCTGTTTCAATCAACAAGCTCAATTAAAAAAAGTTCCACAAACAAAATTAACATGCTAAATTCTAAAAGAGTAAAGCTTAGCCAATTTGGATGAAATAAACAGCAAATATTAGATAGCCCTAGACAAAATATCTATTTAATCTTAATTACTGTTAAAAGAGAGCAATATTAACAACATCTCTGCATCAAAAGGGAAAAAAACCAAACCAAACCAAACCAAACCACTCTCTTGTACTGACCCCCAGGGTTGCCATTCAGGTACTGCACCAAAATCCCAAACCACCTGCTCAGTCACTTTTAAAGCAAGTCAGTCTTTAAGCGGTTTCTTGGATTTTCATCTTTGCTTGCATAGAAGAGGGTTAAATCTGTTTTTTGCAAAGATCTTTGGCATGATCTTTGATGACAAATGACATGCTACCATATGCCAAAAAAGAAGGGGAATACAGTCACCCCCAGCTTCAACTTTAACTGGAGCTGCTTTGTTCTGAGTGCCCTGAATAATTAATAACTACTTTGGCAATCAGTCATGCATTCCTTAATGGCACCTCAGGCATCAAGTATCCCATTCACCCGCTCCCCAACTAACAATGGACTTTATTACATCAAGTTTTCTCTGCCAAACTCATAACTGACATAGTTTAAACTAAACAAGTCACTAGGAAGACTGAAGCTCAAATATATATTATAAGAGTTCATAAGAATTCCCTCAATTGCATGTGGCTACTATATGGATCAGAGCTATAACTGGGGCAAGTGAGAAGAAGGGGAGAAGAAATAAAATACAGATTTTATTTTTGCAATAAAGTTCTAGGAAGGTTTAGGTGGCATAGTGCTGCCAAAATCATGACTTGTAATAAATGCATAGCTGGTCAAAAGTGAGAACCATTGCTAGGCAGCCCTGACAGAATAAAGCATCTCACCCATAAGCACAGAGCACAGCATGAAAAGAGTGACTGAGAATACAGCTGTGCTGAAAGGAACATAATAATTTTGAAATAACACAAACTACATTTTTTTAATAGGAATAAGATTTTCCAACACTTCATGGTATTGCAGACAAAATTAACTTGCAACTATAGAACAGAGGAAGGAAAGTGGAGTTAGACCAGAATTATAGAAAGTTCTAGACATAGCCAGGGTACATCTAGAAGAAATGGAAGAAATTCAAATTATTAAACTCTAATTAGTTAGAATCTAAAGAAAAGCTTCATGTTTTTCTCAGGGAGCATTCTGCTTGTATACACTATGTGCATTGCTTTTATGCCGTGTCTTTATAATCCAGCAGTAAACCTTTCTAGTGAATGATGTTGCATCTAGTGACATTGGAATGACAGTGAGTCCCTTAGGTGACTAAGTCTTAGAAGTAAAGTAATCAGATCAAGAGCCATTCTCCTCCTACTTATGTGAAAAGTTGGTTTGAAATATAACATACAAAGTAAAAAAAAGAAAAAATGTATACGATAAATTACAGCAGATTTAAACAAAGCCATTTCTCTTGCTCTTTAAAAGACCTGAAAATGTGTCCGGTGCCCCTCTCTGTGGGTGGCCTCCAAATACAGAAACAAGCTTGCACTGTTTTATTTCAGTTTTGCTTCATTTCTCCCCAAACAATCTCTCATTGCTAGTCTACCAGTCATCTCCCCCTCACCAACACTTGTCAAAAAAAAAAAAAAAAAGGAGGGAAAAAAAATTAACTGTTTAGAACCAATTCATTGAAGTTAATCTCTAAGTGAATCGGTTGTAATGTTGCAAGAATAATTTAAAATTTACACTCATTCTTATAGCTGACATCTTTTTTGCGGGAATGTGGGAGTGGGGCTGTAAATACCATTTTCTCCTGAAAAGCTGGTTAAGATAGCATTATAGTCATTAAAAAAAAAGCCACTTTTTTTTTTCTTTTTTTAATCACTTTTCAATTGCTTTAGGTACAAAAAGCAGGTTTAATCCTGGAACTCAACTGTATAGATTAAATTTGCAATCTGCTGTCTGAAGTGTATAATTGTATTCTGCTTGACTTATTAAGGCATACTTTTTTGTTGAAAAATACCACAGTCCTTTTAAAGAGAGATTTAGAAATTAACCCATAAGCAGTTGCTACACTGCACATTTTGGGGCTCATTCTGAATTTTTATGACATGAAGCAGGCTCCTCTTGCCTGTTGTGTATGTTAGAGAGAGTGTGCTTGGCTGCTAAAACAGTTTGCATGTGTTCTTCTTATGCTGTATGTGCTTTCTTAGTGGAATGAAACGGGGAACTAAAAATGCATCATATGATGTCAACTCTACTTTTGTCTATTGAATAAGTGATTTAAATATTTTGAACATTAAACCATCGTTGTGCCCGTGATGATAATTTAAATTTTATAACCAGTTCTCCCCGTCAAATATTAAGGAATAAATTCAGTCCATTTGTACAGCAGGGCATAAAAATAATTATACATATACTCTGGCATTTTCAGGTGCCTTCATTTAATCAATTCCACAGAAACTGAACCATATGTAAGTGAGGTAGGTATGTAGCAGGTAGGAGGTAATACTAGAGCTGTGACAATGAAATTTGGCACCAGCCCCACAAACACATGTATTTGGTGATTTTCTTCTATTATTTTATAAAAGTAAACATACTTATTTCATTCTGCCCCCGGGTATATGAAAGTTTAAACCTGGCTTTCTTTCAAGTTAGGTTGGAGACTGACATTTTATTTAATTTTAAAATTCACCATTATCAGGTATTCTACTAACAAAAGGGTCCAGCTCATAAAAGACGCAAATATGCAGAGAGTCCTTAGTTAAGCAACAATATTTAAAAATATTTATAAAAAAAACAGAAAACAACATAACATAGGTATCTACATATATATATACACAAACACCCAACTACACTACACTGACATCATCATAATTATGCCAAATATATTAAGTAGTAGATTATGTACTGTTAAGAAGATTCGTGGTATGGTTCTTTGCTTCTTCACAATAACTGAAGTTTTGCAAATGGGGAGAAGAAGAAAAAAAGGCAGAAAAATAAAGCAAGCCAAATTCATTCTGAGTGACGCACACGTCAGTGGGGTTACAACATGGATTCTTTTGATCAAATTTTATTGAGCTTGCAGATATTTTCCACCAACCAATACCACAGACCACAAAACTACTTAGGAAATTCAAAGTGAATTATGAGGATTAACAATTACTTCTTACTGTCTTTAAATATGGAATACCTATTCAAAAACAAGTCAATCCCTGTTTTCCTCCATTCTAATATTTCAGAAAATTATCGCATCCCTAAAAATCTATAATCTTTTTTTTTTTACTATCACAGATCTTTCATTTGGTGAAAAAAAGTAACAGAAATCTGTTGACAGTGAAATTAGTCATATTTTACACAATGAACAGTGTTTACTACCTGTTGCTTTAAGCATCTTTCAAGAGAAGTCTAGAGTACAGTTTCCATGGAAAATACAGTGAAAAATGAGTATTATGCACTTCTGCTTTGTCACTGCAATAAAACTATCCAGAGGCATAAGAACCTTTCTGTTTTGGAATTAGGTATAACCATTTGGCTGTGTATGTCTAATAGCAGCTGACTAATAAAAACATTAATTTCTTCAGTCTTTTTTTATAACTTCCCAGTGCTCTTTCAACATCATAGTGCTGATTTGTATGCTGCTTTTTCTTTTTCTCAAAGCTAGAATTATTTTTTTCCACAGTACGATATTAGGAATGCAAACATTTTATTGAAGTTTCCAGACAAACAACTGAGCCCACAACTTCCTAGTCCAAAGCCATCCAAGAGGAACCACAAGAACACTCAGTTAAAAAACAAAAATAAAATGTATAATTCAGGAAGACAGATTGCACATTATTGTTATTATTATGAAATAAACAGTAATTAATCCTAACCTATTAAAAGATTCTTTTGAGCTACCACTTCAAAGATTTTCTTGCCTGAAATGTTCCGATATGAAACATGTTACTTACTGGCATAAGAAGTGTATAATGGATGCAGAATCCAGGTTCAGAAGGAAAGTATTCATCAGACACAAATCTTATTCTGATCTGGTTTCCTTTGGAGATTTGCCGGCTTGGTACAGTACTGGAACCACACCAGCGTCCTAAAACAGTGCCATCACTAGGCTCTTCAACTTCTACAAAGTCATACCTGAACAGAAAAAAAAAAATAGAATGTTTATTTGCTGACAAAAATTCTATCAGCTGCATGTTTCAACAATAAACTGACTTAGCAGTTTGCAAGTCTTTTTTTAAATGCTAAAAGTATGCTGCCAAAGCTGGCTATTTTAAACATAGCTCCCAAATTGCTACTGACATACATACACGTAATAAAATCATGCAGTGAGGTTAAAAAAATAAAAGCAGAGTAATAAGCATTTTGAAGAGACCCCTGTGTATGGTTTTGTTTGTTCCTTTTACAGAAAGGAACGATTGCCACATATGGAATAGAGGAGAATAAAATCAGAGAAAAAAAAAGACCAAAAATGCGTAAGTGTGGTACAGTAATTCATACTGCAATATCACTACCAGCATACTGCTGCCATCAGTGACAGTTCAGGAGCTTTTTGGTACAGAAAACTTGCTCTCCTATAATACCAATGGTGAACAAGTTCCTAAAGGTTGAGGTGGCTTAGGGAAATTTGGAAGAAGTTTATGCATAACCTAACGAGACATTTGTTGAGCAAAGACCTAGACCTAACTGTGTGTCAGAAAGAACCTGGTATTTTGGTAATATTGACAAGAGAGATGTGTTTTGGGAACCCTGAGAGAATGAAACATAATAAGTTTGATTTAGTTTCATTGTTTTTAACATGTGGTCTGGGTATCCCTGAGGATCTGTGAACAACTTCAACTACATCCATGAAAGGTAACCCAGAAATGCCAGTCAATCATCAGTAACCTTCAGTATGGCATAGAGAGGTCCTCATTTTCACTGGAAACTTTTAGGGGGTTCCCAAGTCATAAAAACTATGAAAGCCACTGCTCTAGAAGGTACGTCTGGTTTCAGTGCTTTAACCTGTTTCATGTCAGTTCCCCAGCTGTCTACTGACAGAATAAACACTAAGCATTTCAGCTGGATTTTCCCTGCTTCAGCTTGAAACCCCCAGAGCCCCAGTGGCAGCATAGACAACAATTGTATCCAGGTGTGTGTGCTGGTTAAAGCAGAGCAAACACTTGGATGTTCACAGATACAGCTTCTTGAGCCAACCTGGTACTTTTAAAGAACAATTGTATCCTAAATACAAGCCTAACACATCTTTGAGTGTATGTTTATTTCAAGGTTTCTGGTATTTTTATGTTCTCTTGCATGTGCAGTCATATACAAAATACATCTCACATAAATCTAAATTCCTAAATACCAAAGTCCTTTTCAAGGGCACGAACAGTACTACCTCTGATGATGACAAACGCTCACATTTTAAAAAACATGCACACACGCACTCTACCAAATATGCCAAACAATATTTAATGTGAAAATTATTACCTCATAAACATTTTCTACTAAAGTTTTTTCTGTGGTTTTTTTCAGTAAATCTAATCTTTATAATGATTCCCAGTTCCCTAGTTAGACAGCAGGCAATAAATTCTTGTGTTGCATGTTTGTGCAAGACTGACTTGCACATTTATTATCTCCATTTAAAGGACCAATATTTTTTCCACTTAATTAAAAATGAATGCAATGACTATGCTCATTAACTATGTTCAAAATCCATTACTGCCATGTTCCACATTTTTAAATTTTTGTTGAACTCATGATACTAATTACTTTATCATTATCTTTTTTCCCCCCAAACACGCACTAATTCCTTTAACAGGTCCACCAGTGTTTTTACTTTATGATCAGGTATACCACTTATTACAAAAGGCAATGTGTACGTTAATTGTACTAAGACCTCAGGGCTCAACACATTTATCAAATTGATTTTGAGCACTGAGGTTGTTTTCTTTTTAAGATCAGCTTATGAAGTATCTAAAGATAACCTTTTACATTTTTTTTTTTTTTAGTTAAGAATTGGAAATAATTATCTACTTTTTATCTTTTTAAAGAGTGAATTAAGCTAATATTTATTGACTGAGCTTTAAGATGTCAGGGGGGTCAGGCACAGTTCTTCTACCTAACTTGTAGTACTTTTTATTGAAGTCTTTTGTCTCCTGGTACACCTGAAGCAAAAGAGAAACTCAAATTTCACAGTTTAAAACCTAGACCCTTTAGTCAAGCAGTGAAATAGAGAGAAATAAGTATTCTGAAAGATCAAATAAATTTCAGATTAAAATTCAGCTCGGATAATGATATTTTCAGCCAGTAACAGGCTGAATGTACTACAAGGGCCTACGAAAAGAATGCTGTAAAAGTAACAAAACAAAGTGGTTCAGATGCTTTAGCATTTACCTGATTGTGTTACATAATTTTGCAGCTTTGTGTCATAGGGCTAAGGAGCAGTTGGGACAATATCATAGCCATGGAAAATTATTTCTCCATCAGGAGAAGCTTGTGCTTGAATTGCAAGAAAACTAGGATAAATAACCAGGAACTGAAAAACTATTTTCCAACTGCAATGGAGTAAAACATGTTACAATGCACGATGAACCAAACACAGAGGCTTTCTTTCTATGCAGTGTGCAAAGGAGGAAACACAACTCTCTTCGATAATGACTAAAGAAACGCACTGGTACTGTATCTGTGATATTTTTCAAATATTACTAAGTCAAATTTATGCCAACAAGGGAGTCCAGTCTCCTCTCCTGGCATGAAAGATGCTTTTGCCTTGATGGCATGATGCCCACAATGACTTTTGTTATACCTGTTGCAGAACATGTATTCCCCTCCCCCAAGGCCTAGGGTGCCTGGGAACATGGATTGAATTAATAATCTGAACAAAGATAATATATTGTAAAGGAGCAAGGAAGCAATGTACACAACTCAAAACTTCAAAGCCTTTCCAACTAGGAAATGTATTTTCCAAGGCTACATGTTTCCCTCTCCTTTCTATATATTTTTTCTGTAGTTTGCACTGTCATTTGCTAAGCATCTTCTGACAGGCTGCTTACCTTGGCTTGCAGTTTTCTGACCTTTTTTGTGGCTTTCCTCTCTCTCCAGAATTCCACAAATACATTAATAAATGTAAGAAGCAAAAATCCATGGGATGAAACACTTTGTCATCTCAGTGACATTGGACCTTTCTATCCATACAGATATGTGTTAGACAAAAATCTGGGAAATCCATAAAAGCAGTTTAAGAAAGGTGAAATTTATTTTTCCTTCTCCTTTGGATAAGAACCTGTGTCTTAAAAAAAAAAAATTGTAACCATCCCTATCACATTTTTTACAGTTTTCTATGGGATGAGAATATTTCTGCTTCAACTTGTTTTAAAATACATACAATTCCATGGTTTTCCTGGTGTTGCCATAATACACCACACTGCAGACTTAAAACACTCAAGGTCCTCCGGCACTTCAACAGAAAAATTGTTGTTAAATAGCACTGAGATGGTCTATGTTTGGACAGCTTCAATTTTGGAAACTAAAAACTGTCATCATGAAAATATAATTTTAATATTTTTCTAATCAGAATTTTAACACCATCATTCTAAAGCAAGCTTTACTCTCCCTCTTCCACCTCTATTTGAAATAATTTTTGCTACTGAAATATTTATATTTCCTATGGACCAAAATTTTTGGTTTCCATCATTTGACTTAACTGTGTGTTTATATAGACAAAACTGTGAGGGCACTGGCAACACCTTACATAGTCTTCACCTTAAAAGAAGAGAATGCTCTTTCACATTAATATTTAGACCAGGTCAGGCAGTACAGCCACCTATCGCCCAAGTTTGCAAGCTTCAGAATAGCTGTTCCTTTTATTCCATTGCCTTTCAAATGCATTCATTTACATAATACTGTTTTGTATTTGTTGCCAGACAGTAATATACATATGAACCTCAGAGTGGGAAACACCGGCCCATTCAGTCGAGTTCTCTGTTCAGTTCAATAGATGCAAGGTTCTTGAAATTGCAAACCACTAGCAGTGCACACCTGCAACAGTAACCTATTAAGAAGTTCACTTGCCAGCTAGGTGGCAGAGAAAAAACCCTCAGATCAATGATACAGAAAGTAAATTTCCTGGATGTACAGGAGGGAGATGGCACCTTGACTGAAATGGTGGCCCAGGGGCATCACCAGCAAATACTCCATACAGGGCAAAAGTTCAACAAAAATTATTTTGCTCAACATTATCAAAATTATTTAACTGGGGCTACTCTGAGCGACAGTAAAGTCAGGATATTGGAAGAAAACATTTTTTCAAAAACTAGCCAATATAAAATTTTAAAGATTTAAATTTTTTCCCTCTGGATTTTGTCTTTCTAATATGAATTTTTGAACAAAGTACCCAGAGTCATTTGACTCCAGTTCCCGAGGCTCACAAAATGGGCAATTTACCCATAGGAGTAATTCTCTTTAGAAAGATTTGGCAGTGCCTTTCTCTATAAGATGAAACTCCTTTGGATATCACTACAGATCATCCAAAGATTGAGAAAAGAGTTTCATTCTGCCTTTTCTGTCATGACCGATGTTTTAATGTAAAACAGAAAAGATGGTGGAGCAGCAAAGCAGTGATTTGACATGACATGAAATAAATTTCCATAGTAGTTTTTTGTGTTTGCTGATATTACACACACTATGCCGTAACAGTCACTGGAAAGAAACAGCAAACCCAGATATAATCCAAATAAATAACTGATGAGGTCAGTTTTTTATACTCAGAAAACGATGTTTAATTATGCACATCACTTCCAGCAGTAGACATCACTTGCAGCCAACAGAGCAAACGAGCATAAAACCCCCAAGTATCCTGCCATGTCTACATTTTCCATGAAATAAAATTTCTCAAGGTGTAAACAGAGAACATTTCTAACTGCCATTCACCAAATATGGATTGTAGTTTCTGTGCCAACCTACTTTGAATACATCTATTTTAGAATATACAGTACTGGACATTAGGAACCCCTTTATGGAAACACAGGTTCATTCACAAATGTTAGATGGTTGCCATGGTTCTCTCTACTTAATCTTTCCTCTTAGTGATTATTAACAGCCTGAGGCTTCTAACACAACCGCACAACTCTCACTGTATTTCTATCTTGTTATTTAGGATACATGAAGGGAAAAAAAGAAAAAGTTTAATCCTCAGATTTCAATTCTCTTCCCCTTGATTCACTGTAAGGCACTTTGATCATAGATATACACTTTCAAAACTGCAAAACAAGACCAAGTTCAAACCCACAAACTCTACTCTTTAAACATTTGAACACTTTTCATGAAAAGGGTGCACTGGTTGTTTGATTTGGAGGAACTATCTGCTGCATTACCACTCTCCAGTCTACCAAAAAACATATTTCCATTTTCTGTGGATCTGTTAAAAAGTCAAGGTGTCACGTGAAATTGAGACATATACATTTTGCAAAGCAGCTTTTGTCACTTGGTGAACTAGAGTCAAAGCACTGCATGCAAAAATAAGAAATCCAAAGAAATGTGTCTCTTTACACTTGTCTCCAAAACTCTCATTTTGTGTCAAAAGTTTATTTCAGTGCCCATTCATAAACTGCATATTGCTCAAAACATAGCCTTTCCCTGATGACTAGGAAATCGGCACACAAACACCTCTGGGAAATAAATCATCATGCCTGGTGTCTAGGTGCACTGGTAAACACTTCAGTATCTCCACCTTAAGCATATGCATATCCCATAGCTCTGAAAGTAATGTCTGCCTTGTGAGGAGGAAGAAACATTAAACTATTGATATGGATTAAGCGTTTAAACAAGTATATTCAGGAACACAGTATCACAGAATTCAGTCCTAGATAGCCCCTGTTATGAACCAGTTTATACTGGTGTAACTTCTTGATACATCATTTCAAGCACTTGAACAAGAATCTTATAGAAAGAGATACTATAATCCTGCAGATCAGAAGTGGAGGTAAGAAGGAAAGAAGATGGTTTCCCAAACTCTTCCTTTTAAAATACCAACTGTCAAATTTCTTAGAAGCCATGTATACTGATGTTCTTTGTATCACAGAACAACAGTATTCCCCAATGCCAGCGAGAATAAGAAATATGTTTTGCTCTTTTTAAATAAGGATTAAGTTTGGTCCAAAAATGGCATGTTATAAGTAGAAGAGTTATATAAATCAAAGAAGTGCATGAAATTTCTTACTGTCATTATATACTATATCAAAGTATATATATATATAAATATATACTTTGATATATATATATCAAAGACAAATATGAATTTGGGAAAATTAAAAAGCTTGGAAAAATGTACTAACAAATATGAATTAGCCTGCAAATGATGCTCCAGTCCATTCATTACCTTGGTCTTCATCTTAAAATACAAAGGACGAATTTCTGTGGAAATGAAGGCTCCAAGAGTTTCCATCACTTAAAATTACTATATTTCATTTACCTTATTTCTATCTTTTTTACAGATTCTCTTGTAGCCATATACAATACAGTGAATAAAAAAGATTTTCTACAAAATTAAAGTTACTTGGAAAGGCTATTTTTCAAGGACCAGAACCTAGGTAACATCTACATGAAACATTTTCTTGTACTGTTTCACCTTCAATTTCTCTACTTTGTGTGGACCACAGACTTCTTTATTATTTTCCACAAGTTATGAATTTAAATAAAAACACATGTAACAGAAATGGTATAGGAATATATAAGAACATTCTTACTGCTCTGCACAGTAGTACTCCTATTCTTTGTTGTTGTCATCTGCCCCACAAACTATTACCTGTATAATTTATTATTATTATTATGTACTTAGAATACAACATCATGTGGAAATGACCACCAGAATGCAGGGTCCTGCTCTACTAGACACTATTCTCTCCAAAGCACTTTTGTCTTCATAAAGATGCAGCCGCTGTCTGTTCTCAGACAGTTGAATCAGTTCAGTAAGCATCCTACACTGTACAGTACTACTCACTCCAAATTTTTGAGAACTAAATGACTTATCAACTTTTTGCCAGCAGGCTGATATATTTTATCTTGAGAATTACAGCAATCATAATAAACCACATGTTCCTACCGTACAGATAAACATTTTGTAGAAAATCAAAAACACTAATGGACCTTAGAGTTCACATTAACAGCCAAGTCTGTAAAGCATTCTTTCTAACCCATTGTAAAATATTTTCTTCTCCTCACACTGTTCACAGTGGTCAGTGTATCTGTTCCAGCTTCTGTGAATCCATAATCACATTTTTTACCATTGTTTTTCAAGCAGTATTTGAAATATTTATTTGCTTATATAATTGTAATTTCTTCTTTATGCACAATCCAGGATATTCCAGGATATAAATCCTGGAATGCAGCAATGGCTCCAGTCAATGATGTGAAAACTAATGGCTAAGCAATTTCCTAACAATAGTCAAAAGCATATTTCTTGTTTCTTCAGGGAGGGATCATAAGGGGCATAAGGAGCATTTTCAACAATGTGAAGATTCACCCAGGGCATTGCAGGCAGCAGCCCTTCCTCTCAAGCACCCTCTGAAGTTAGATCATCATTACACCTCTGATCAAGTTTCCCATCTTCCCTTTCCCTCCATCCATCCTACTTCAGTGGAGGCTGGGACTTTATCTATGTTTATTTAAATGAAAACACCTTTATTTTTTCCGCTCAGCAACACAATAATGTGTCATCTTTTGGCAGTTACACTAGCACATAGGAATTACCAAGCCAAGACAGACCAGTTTTCATGAAGTCCAATACAAACAATCAGGAGAGGCTTATAATTGCTACTCAAACAGAAAGTGAAAAATCCCTATAATGTAACTGAGCAGTTGTATAACATTGCCTGAGGCAGAAAAAAAATGTGTTCCTAATCCTAGCAGGAGATTTCATCCGTTTTCATCTAAGGAGTGTAAGAAATTTCTTCTCACTTCAGTTTAACTAGTTATAAGTTGATGGTCATGAAATTATGCAAACCTATTTTTAACCCAGACACAGCATATGAATCAAAGACTAGTCTGAAGAGATACTTTTTAATAATTAGTGCTAGCTTATTGGTTTCTGTTTTCACATGCTATCGTCAGAAAAGGAGATGATCTATTGATTTTATCTTATAAAACCCCTAAGACACTTCTACATGACCATTTAACCTTTTTTATAATAATGAGTCTTTCTTTTAGCAGTTTCTCATGGACATGCATCTTCTAAAATACGCTGATGATCGTCGACAATTTCACTTCTATTTTATCCTAATGGAGCAGCATGGAGTGCAAGACAGGACTATTACTGACTTGTCTGACACAAAATTTGCTGGTAATGCAGTCTATCTACAATTGCATGTGAGCAACATAGTTTGTTAAAATGTTGATACACTTCAAGTGGCATCTAGTGAGAGGGAGAGAGAAAAGGAAGAGGACAAGTGGAGAAAGATAAAAAAGAAAATATGCATAACAGGTGAAGAATCACATTATCCGTCTAGGAATAGGACAGTTGGAATGTCTGCTATTCTAGTTTAATCCTGCTTATATACCTGACAGTGATTCTATAATCTTAACTGTACTTAGAGTTTCAGTAATCAGAAAACATCAGGAAGGGAGTGTGTGCTATGTTTAAACTGGCATACTTAGACAATTCATGGGGTAACTTTAGATTAGGTTGCTGGGCCTGCCTCTGCAGCTTGCATTTCTTTTGACATCAGGACTTTAGTGAGCCACACCAGAAACTACAGGTGGCTTTTAGGTCTGTTTATGTCCCTCAGCTCAGGTGATGATGGCTCACAGTATGTTTTTCTGCCCCCTCAAAGTAGACATTTACTCCTGTATTTTAATAAGCGGTAGGGTGGGAGCAGGGCAACTCCATCAATAACTGTTTCCAGAGCACTCTAGGCAGAAGCAATACCCAGCAGCTCCACACTCACATTCAAAAAGAATAACTTCGGTCTCCACCTCTAGAAACACAGCCAACTACAGTAACATGAAACAATTTTAGAAGCAATAAATTAGGATTAGGGCCATTTACAAAAATATTTTGATACTGGGGACACAGTTTACTTCATTCAAATAGCTTGCTTGAGATTGAAAGGACCAGGAAGGAATGTTAAGGAGCCTAAAATGTTTTTTAAGTCAATGACTGTAGTCTCTGCTGTGAAAAAGGAGTAAGGGATGATGTCAACTGCCCACTCACCAGCAATCACTCTCCAAACACTCATCTGGGCTGTGAAAATAGATTTCAAATTACTTGCAAAATATTATCTATTATAGTGTCCTCTAGCAAAAGCGCATAATAAAAATGAATGCCGGATTTATTAAAAAGGAGGGAAAAGTAGGTGGACAAGAATGCAATCTCTAAATTTGTGCAGCATGTCCTCCTGAGCACATCATCTACACTATCCTGTCCTCCCATTCAGCTCAGAGAAGCATCTCCTTCACTTTCCCTTTCTAACATTGCATTCTGATTTGCTTAGAGAATACAATTTTGCAGCTATAAGCCCTTTCTGCACAGAGTTTACTCTTTCTGAAGTTTAAGAAATGTGTGTTGCAGAGTAGCCTTGGTTATAATATTGTCACTCTTTAGTTTTCTGATCTGTCTTTATCCTCTTTTATTGCCTGTGGTATCTGCTTCGTCACATTTACAAAACTCTTATCATGAGAATGGTATTAAGCAACTTTTAATAAGCCATAGAGAATCCAAAAGAATGTATTTACTGGATAAAGTATACACCTGTGCCACAGTGTGAACAGTGGACAGCAGCTAAACCAACAAGGTGGGACCAGATGAAACATGAGTTAGTGTTTGAATTACTTGGCAATCAAAGAATAATTTTTTTTCATGAATCATGTAATATCCAAAAGTAAGAGCTTTTTTTAAGAAAAAACAAACAAACAAACAAAAAACCCAGACCAAATAAAAAACCTCTACAATTTTGTTCAATGAAGTCAGAATAGAAAAGAAATGGATTGAGATGCAGAAAACACCACTCATTTTTTTTCTTCAAAACATTATAAAGCAGGAAGCATAAGTCTATTGGATTCTTTTGTATTCATAAATTGAAATAATACTGTTATATTTATATCAACTCACATGAAAGAAAAAACCTTTATAGTACTTAACTTTTTTCTTTATATACAAAACAACATTTTTTAGATAATTAAAGGACTCTGGTCCTAAATCAATCTAACTTCTTAAAAACTTTGATCCCCATCCCCCACTCTCATACTCTATTTAAGTCCCTTCAGTATTTAGACCTTTCTTGTACTGGTACCACTTTTCAGTTGTCTTGTAAATGGATTGAGCAATTAAAAATCAAAACCAAAAAAAAACCAAAAAACCCACAAACCAACACCTCACAAACATCAGAAGAAATTACTCCACCAGCTGCCTTAACACAAATTTCAGGGCATTTTCTACACACCACTCCTAAAATGCCACCTTTGTGCCACTGATACAAAGGACTTCAGATTAAATCAGCTATTTCATAGTAATTCTTTCCTATCAGTATTTGAATTAAACAAGACACCTGAATGCTAGAACTCGTTCCAACTATTTAAATGATATGTCCCCCTTTCAGAGTTTGAATAAAAATTATTAGCAAGTAATGTGTTGGGAAAAAAGTAAATATTATGTATTAAGGAATGAACATTCATAGGCCTTTTATAATCCCATATATTAATGAATCATTCCTCTTCAAATGGATCTGACTCAGAACAGAGCTATAATAAATTTAACTTCAGATATGGTTTCATTTTGGCTGAAGAAGTTACGGACAATTATGAGACATTTTAGTATCACTGATATATAGAGTCACCTAAACAGAGCCTAACCCACCCATATGTGTAGTATCTCATAAAAAACGAAACAGGTGTCTAAAACTGAACAACTGAAATTCTAAGGCAACAGCTGTAAGAAAAGAGGTTTAAGGATTAGTTTTACTACAACATTAATCTCTGCTGTCAAGGTTCTGTGGGTTTTGGTGCTGAATGTTTTGGGGTTTTTTTTCCCCAATTTGAAGCCTTAGAATTTTTGGGGACTTGCTGTTTTCTGAATTCTCAAATAAAGGTGGCAGCAGCAATCCCTTCATCTTCAGAAGTGTGTGGGGAAGCAGTTAAAATCGCAGCAGCCCAGCTACTTAGCAACATGAGTCACCATGAACATTGTCTGCACCAATTCCACTTTAAACACAGAGTTCATTTAAAGGTCTTTCTCCAGTTATTCAGAGCCAACTTGAACTTTGTACTTACCCAAGAGATAACTTCACCCTCTGTAATCACAGTCCATGAGAAGCATTTAACACTGTCTGACACTAAAGACAGTTGGTCCAGAAAACTATTTTCTTGAGAACTAGACCTTGATAAGGAACTTGTTGCCCTCAAAAGCTCCAGAATTAATATTTACTTTATGTGGACAGTTAAAGTTCTTTCACGAATCTATGTTTGGCATTAGTATGTTCTTCACATATATATCAACATTTACTCTATAATGCACTCAAAGAAAAACAAAACATAAAAAAAATTACTTTTTTCTTCACTGGGGATCAGGTGTGGGGTGGGATTTCATCCATCTAGAAGAAAATGATGCTGATATTACCTTTTCATGCATGTGCTCTGTTGATGTTGTAAGATGCGTCCGTAACAAGTAGCCAAAAAGAAGCAAATGTCTGTCCTCTTTTTTACTGAAGCACTGGAGAATCACAGTTTTTATTCCACATGCTAAATTTACTCCACATACTAAATGTACCAATTTGTAATAATTACAAGAAAGGCAGTTCCATGGGGTGCAAGTTAATCATTGTGTCTTATCTGATACAGAAAGATTCCTTGGTAAATTATGTCACAGAAAGTTTAGTCTCTTCATTGTGTTTCCATACCTTATCACTGCATAATTTTGTTAAAAAAAAAAAAAAGGACTGCTAAGAAAATATTTTCTTTCCTCACAGTCACAGACTAAAGACAGTGTCTTGTATGCTTTCTCTTTAATACTCTTGTTTCAGTCTTGTCAGACTTAGCCAAATCTTTTTTACTCGTATGCAAAATTTCCTAACGATATATTCATTAGGAATGCATATGACTGCTAGAGCAGTCTGGATTACAGTTTCTACTACAGAACCTTGATGTTCTGTGAATGAAAGTAGCTTACAGAAACACTAGGGAAAAGGGAGGTAGTGAATTTTATACATGTGGCTCTGAACAGTAAAGCATCATCCCAAGAACCCTCACATGAAGAACATTCCCAGTATTGAAAGTTACGTATTGAATTTGACATGAAGAGATAAAAAAAGTGCATAGATTTTACCCTGTTAGCACTGACAGTTGCCTTCAGCTTAACTCATTTTCTGAAGGCAAAAGTTCTACATATTACACATATTAAGTAGACAAGCTTTTGAAATTCTTTCAAAACATGATAAGCTAAGGCTTCACTTATACAGCTAAATGAAAAGATTCACATCTGCTGCTAAAAGCTCCCCTCTCCCCCCCAAAAAAACCAAACAAAAAAACCATGCACAACACAGACTGCAGCTGTTAATAATTTAAATTATTAGAGGACTAAAGAGAGTTAGAAATTAGTGTAGCTATCCTAACACGAAGATGATGGCAAAATGGTATTTATTATCCAACTATTGGTTAGTTCCACATTCTTTTACTCGTGTATTTTATCCTTATCATCTCATCTACGGTAATTGCACTTTGGATTTGTGACACATTTCTGTGTTTTATAATATGTAATAAAAGTCAAACAGACTGTAATCATCTAATGATTAGAAAGAACAGCTGCAACCACTACTAACATGAACAACTAGAGTCACTCTGTGCACAGGGGGAGAGCAAGTTTGAAACATGCTACTATGTAAAAACAAGATTCTTTTCTTTTCCTTTCCTATTGCAGCCTTGCATTGTAAAGCTCCAATGCACAACCTACTCACAATATCAGACTTCCTTTTAAGGGCAGCTGTGGCATCCATGTTCCTCCTGGAAGAAAACTAAATCTGTGTCTTCCTGTCACAGAGGAGTTCATCAGAAAGCTATTATCACTTTCATGTTCTCAGTTACAGAAAGCAACAAATTTGGACGGCAAGAAACAGCTGGGCAAAAATCAGCTCCTGGTCAAGAAGGGTCATGGCACCTCCCTGATGACATGAGCTGTCTGGCACAGAAGTCTAATGGTTTTATGATTAAAACAGCATTGAGGGGCTAGCATCATGAAAATAATGACCTTTCATATCAGTTATCATAACAGCAGAAGAAAAACTGCATTGCTATTTCTTCAGAAAAGGTAAGTGTATACAATCCAAATCCACAATGCTCTGTTTGCTAGAAATTCACTGTAACTTCTATCATGTGAACAGTACTGCACAAAACACACAGGAGTGGCATCTTTCCTTTTGGTTTGTTTGGTTTGCTGGGGGATTTTTTTGCTCATAACCTTTGCTTTTGCAAGTCACAACTCAAATGAAGTGTACGAGACTGAAATTACTGAAATATTGCAGAGGACTTATATATTCATATTATCAACCAAATAACCTCTTCTAGATATACGCATGGATCTGGTTTTCATGAAAACTGGACTTTGTGTTCACTTTGGAAAGGACACAGTGGGATTTTTAACATTTTCTCCAGAGAAAGGATCAAGTGCAGATGAAGTAGAAGAGTTGTTAAAAAATCTTTAGCTGTCTTAAGGAATGTAGAGATGATCTGTATAAATTTCAAGCACATCACAACTTTAAAACTAGGATAAAAATCACCTGGTGAAATACAGGCAAAATAGCAGAATTTTGTTCTAAAAAAAATGTAATTTAAACTTTGTTTCTAAACCATACAGAATACAGCAATCATGAGACTTGATTAAAAATAAGACTGATGACAATTAGCACGACATGCACATTAATGTTGTTTCAGGTGAGTCTGGGTTAGGATGGCTAGTCTTAGACAAGGAATTTGTTGTAATGCTAATGTTCTACATTAGTAAATATTGCAAGTTGAATTGCAAGTAAAAACAGAGTGGAAAAAAAAGCCATGCAGGGTCACTCCTGAATCACATTCAGGCAAATATTTGAAGTGGAGACTAGACCTTCAATATATCTGTAAAATGTGATATTTGTTCAAGATGAAAAGACTTCACTGAATAGCTTGAAATGTCAGAACTGACTTTGGAGAAAACTAAGTGTGGAGGTCAGCCAGACACAGGGAAAAGCTTGCTATAGTTCCAGGATACATCTATGACATTTTTTATTCACCACTACCATTCTATGTCTTTTATAGAACTATGTTAAACAAAAAACCTTTATGCAGCTGGGCATCTTCATGTTTTGTTTTTCTCTGATGTATGAGAATATGACTATGAGATTTAAAAACTGCTGGTTTTATATCTTATATACTTCAGCCTATTCTCTCATTGGTCCTATGAGCTACAGTGCAGGGCCTACAGCCTACAATGATGATAGAGAAAGCTCTGGCATTACCCAGAATAAGAAACTTAAGAAACCGGTAGAGGAAGTGAAAACTGTGACAATGACCACTGCAGGTAACTCGTGAAGTTGTCTCATACACTACAGAAGGGAGAGAAAGAGATCCTGATACACACTGTACACTGTTGCATAGAAAGTCTAATGGAATGCTAACAGTCAGCACTTTTTACCTACTTTTGGTCATAGGTCAGAACTAAAGGTATAGAGTTACAATTTCATGTGATATTTTCATTCTGTCCTTTGTCATACAAACTTGCCTTTGCTGAGTAATCTGCAGCAACAATACTGATTTGTGTGTTTCAAGATGGCAGAAACACAGTGAAGTAATAAATAGAATGGGATCCAGTCAGTAAAAAAAACCCTTAATTTTTCCACAGAAAATACCGGAAAAAAGATTAAATAATTTTATTAGGAACTCTAAGAGGTAAAAAATGCAAGACACAAGCCATAAAGAGATCATACTCTGGTAACTGGTAACTTACTTGACCTGGGTAAAATTATTTTACCTCTTTAATCTCTGTGTTTTAGGTTTTTTTCCTCAACTTGTCAGTTTTTATACTCCCTTCACATCAAACAAGGTACACTTTCTCTTCCTTTACTGAGCTTGTTACCGAATTTAAAGTTCAGAGGAATCCTAGCTAAGTTTTTATTTGTTTGTTTGAAATCAGCAATACAACTGTCTTTTTCAGTTGTTTTTTCCAAGCCAAAAAGCCCAATATTTCCTCAGAAGCACATGTACCAGGAGCTGCATTCATACAACTTCCTGGCAGCCCTGCCCAAATACTAGCATGATAAGATTACAACCAAGTGAAGATTATGAGTGACTTATTACTGTTTCTTAAATTTGTCAGTACTTTTGTATTCAGCACATTGATTACTTCAAAGTAATCCCATTACAATACTATTCTAGTTATAATATTATAAAATATTTTGACTTATCTTACTTTTCTTTTTGCAAGTGGACGAATGAGTCACCCTACCTGGATTTTCTTTCACTTGCCACTTCACTCTGCCATATGCAAAGAAAAGAAAAAGCAAGCTAAGTTTTCACTTAAAGAGAAGAATTATTGTGCAAAGGGAGTGCACTCATCTGAGCAAACATATGTTTATAGTACTTAGTATTTTAATTCTATTTGACATCCCATGATAATTACTCCCTTCAGAATTATGAAAGAAAGATATTTATCCATCTGTTATAAACTTCTGCTCCTAAATTAAGAATAAGTGCAAAAGTAACCTCTAAAAATTCATATTTGTTAGCAAAAGTTGATACTAGATATAAAAATAATGGAATATCAGTTAATTAGAAAACTGAAAGCAAAAATCAAATAAAATGTGTACATGAGGTACACAAAAATAAAAATTGAAACAGAAAAACAAAACAAACAAAACCAAATTACTTTTAAAGAAAAATCTTGTGTGAAGTATCTCTCCAGGAACACATCAAAGGAGAATATGCCATTCAGATGACATAAATTTATCTGTTGCCTAATTTACTGAAGAGTTCAGACAATATACCATTATTGACACATCAGGTTTTTTTACAATGTGCTGCTGCAATGATCAACAGATACAGGATACAAGAGTTTAAGACCTGTCCCCTTTCACCGACCCACAGGAAGTATTTAGTCAGCTCCTACTGCCTCACAAAATATCCAAAACATTATCAACCAGATGGCTTGGTTCAGAATGACATCTATCCTGATGCCTGTTATGTCACAGTTCTTTCTCTTCCAAACTACAGTGAGTAGTACAAATGAGATTTAGCTGAGAATCATGGAAGGAAACAGAGATTCCACATGTACTACAGACACCTGGGCCAGTGATTGAGCTGGCAGATACTTACTGATGTTGGGAAAAAAACAATACCACTGAAGAATGTCAACTAGCACAATGCTGTAAGTGCTGTTTGTCATAGAAAACAGAGAATGTGACCATTTAAGGCCATTAAAATATTGTGGAGTAGTGGTGGGGGGGTCATGAACTGGGATGATTTGCTCTTCCTCATAACCTGAATTCCGCTTCATGTAACTTGCTTACACAAATCTTCTCTGTAAATATTAGATATTCATCATTCCAACATTCCATCAAGAATTTTTTCCCAGATGTCAAAACTTTTACTTGAGAGAGAGATGAAATATGTCACATTTTTGTATCATAATATATCTGTGACCTAGATACTGAATGCAGAAGTAAAACTGGAGGTACCCTGGAGCTTTCAAGCATGAAAACCTTGTCTAGCACTGCAAAAGAAAATCATAAACTAATGCTTTAAGAGATGCATTTTATAAATATATAGACATGCATGTGTCACAATTTTGCAAAACTCAAGTTTTTTTTTTCATTCCCGAACACCCACTTTTCAGATTTTCCCAAGTTAAAGGAAAAGCAACTTACTTGCAAATGTCATCTTCTGGGTCTTCAAGCCCAAATCTTTCATCAAAAGTAAGCTGTATCCATACATTTTCATCTAGTGCTACTAATCTCCACACTAGAACAGTATTGCGTGGGTATGTGTGTGGAAACTTGGGGCTGTGAATACTTCCATTAGTAGTCACAGTAATTATCTTCTCATGGTGAGGATCCTGTACACCTATAGTAAAGACACAAAACAGACGCGTTAGTCTCATTCCTTCTCCTTTTCACAAAGTGTTTGTATAGAATGCACAGATAAAGACACTTCTGTTTTGTTTGCTTTTCTTCATTTGCAAGAATTTCTGTTTGGATAGTCCATAGAGTACAAACCACCTGAAAATCATAAGTATTACTTTCATGGCAAAAAGTTTTTCAAGCCCAAGTTTCTGAACTGCTGTTCAGAAAGCAGAATAGAAGTTCAAGTGGAAATAAGGGAAATGGGACTGCACGACTGGACTCCTCATGCCCACCAGCCCAAGGGCTACATCATGCAGCCTGCTGATAGTTTTAGTTCTTTATTACTGGAGATTGCACAGAGATCACACAAGGGTACAGGGAGAAGTCTGCTCACACCTACCACAAAAGGTATGTTTCAAATCTGTCTCTTGTTAATGGAGACTGTCTTACGTTTACTGCTTCAACTGATATAAATTTTGATGACTGAGGGCTGTATCAGAGTAAGGTTGTCCTCATACAGGAAAGAAAGTGAGACATGTTTGGGAAACTTGGAAAAATCACCAATGTAAGAAATTGGGCATTTACACATTGTTAGAGTAAATATGTGTAAAATTAAATCCACGTTTTACAATATGTCAAGAAATTATTAAAAAGAAATAAAGCATCTATGTTTAATTTTTAAAGGCCACAGTAACACTTAAACTACTGAAAAGAACTCTTCAGGTTTTTAATTCATAACTGAGTAATTATCAAAGGGAAAGGATTCATTTGGTGAGCAGCAGCCATGCCTTTCAGAGCCACAACAGCTCTCTTCACATTAACTCAAGAAACCTCATTCTCAAGTGTCCAATATTCACAGGAATTCATATTCAGCTGCTGGAATCAGTTCATATTGGGTCTTTAGCTGCAGAAAGAAAAGGTACTGACCTAATCTGGTACAGTTTAAGCTTGTGACATACAACGATGAGATCTCTAAATTATAAAATTTATTTCTATAAGCATATCAAATGAAAACCACCTCTTTATGCTATATCACATGACTTTATTTGGCCAGGGCACATCTCCAGGATGAAGGACCACCACCTCCCTAAGATCGTGCTCTATGGTGAACTCACCACCGGCTGCCGCAAGGGAGGAGCCTCAAAAAAGGAGATACAAGGACTCCCTGAAACAACATCTCAGCCTTGGCCATATTGATCATCATCATTGGTCTACTCTGGCCTCCAATTGGGAGACCAGGAGACAAACCATCTATAACGCTGCCACCTCCTTTGAGATCACACTCAGGATCACTCTCGGGGAGAAAAGACAACGCAGAAAGAATCGTGTCCAGTCGATACCACCTGGGGAGTCTCTCTGCTGTGCCTTTTGCAACCGGACTTGTCTGTCGTGCATTGGCCTTTTCAGCCATCAGTGAGCCTGTAGCAAGTGTGGGTAGAGCCCTTCCCAAATCTTCGTTTGCCAAGCCAAGCCATGAAGGTCATGATTATCTTTGGCTTTTTCTAAAAACCTTTATACAATCAGGTTGATATTTCAGTAAATTATAGGAATTCTCAGTTATCTATTTATAACTTTTTATTACTTTTGCAAAGTTAATATTACTTTGTTTTCAGCTGTTCATTGTCTTTTTCAGTTAGATACTTTATCTTATTTTTCTGATTTTTTTTTAAACCAGCATTATGGTAATGTTCATTTGAAGGTATAAAAGACATACATACTTCAGTCTACTGTGAAAATACACAGTGCAATTGCACTATTATAGCTACATATAAAGGTTGACAGCTAAATGAATGTCATGCAAGAAAAGAAGGCCACAGAAACTCCATTGCTATTTTAAAATAATCTATACTTATATATGATTTAATGTCTGAGAGACTTTTGCCTTCTATTCCTTTGGATTTGTGCCTTCCACTTGTGGTGTGAAACTGGCAAATTTTCTTTTAAGTAGAATGGTTGCTTATATAAAACTAATGGATTATGGTCTTGCCAGTGTCCACACACACTTGCTGAGGACTGACGGCAGTGAGAGAGGACAGCGTGCAATAATAAGAATTCACAGAATTCCTGTTTTAGATACTTCACTGGGTTTTTGTTAGCTGAGTCACAAGCATTTTTTTATAATGTACAGTCTGTCAGCTGAGAGCTGCATGCAAAACACAGGAGCCAACAATAACAAAAATTACTTTCCCAGAGATTAGTACACCAGAGTGCTATTTCCAAAGTATTCAAAGTACCACCATTTCAGAGAAACATGTCAAAGCATGATATCTGATGACACTGTAATTAGTGGTCTGTTTTAAAAGCACAAACATGATTACAAAGCAGGATATATTTCACAACATATTAAAAAGCATTTTCTTTTGCATCATCAGGACATTGATAACAACAGTGCTGCAAGAGAGGACTGTAAATAGTCCAGGCATATCAAAGGAGAAGTCAATAAAAAGGAGCAAGAGAATGAAAAGATATGGCAATTTATTTAACAGAAATTATTGGCACCTCCAGTACCTTCAAGCTTCTCCATTTGTAATGGAAAAATATCTACTTAATTTAGCACACAACAGTGTTACATGAACATATCAAATTCACACACACACACCACTTGCTCCATTTCAAATATTTGCTTTCACACAGTGGATTTTTTTCTCTTACAAAAGAACTATTTTGTATGACTACAAAGGCAAGTAATTGCTGTCGCTGGAGAATGAAGCTTGTTATTTCTCTAAGCTTCAATATTTCTTTTTATCTGGTCTACATAAATAGTTCCAGTGCACCTCAAAAAGCTATCCTTGTTCTAGTGAGCTCATGGATGTTCTGAAAATTTCTTTTTAGTAGCCTGTGTGAAAAGCACAGATACCTGAACACAGCTGAGATGAGACTGTAGTATCTGTTCTTTGTGGAATGACTTTGCAATTCCTGGCTTTATTTTAGGTATAAATCAGTCCAGGTTACACTTAAAAGAGAGTAACAAGCTCACTCAGATTTACAGCAGTCAGTTGTATAACTCCAAAGCTATATACATAGCTGCTGTGTACTGTCTGCCTTTCTATTAACAACTATCCTCCGCACCCTCACCCTGCCCCACGGCTGCCAGAAAAAAAAAAAAAATTAAAAAAATATTATTCCTGTACAAACAGCATTGAATAACTCTGAAGCATGATTTTAGGCAAGAACTGAGGTAGGCAAGGCACCACCTCGGCCAGGAGGCAACAATACCATGCAAAGGAAATGGGGGCAAGACAAGGACCAAAACAATGTATTTGCATCTTCAGTAAAAAGCTTAATCAGATGATGAGCAACTGAGATCCCTCAGGAGGAAGTCCTGGAAACAAGCCAAATGAGAAGGGAAAAATCCCTGATTTGACCCAGGGATATGACACAGTTACCAGGAAAGGACAGCACTTAACATAGCCTGCAGTTGAAGAATGAGTTGCCGCAGTATCTTTGATGTGGTAAAAGATGCTATCACCAGATTTATACATCTATCAATGCAAAAAGTCTGCCCCTGCAAATAACAAGATTCCAGGCATTCTGAAAGCACGGCAGTGCCTAACCCTTCCACCAATGTGGTAATGCAGATGAAAAACCACAGTATCACTAAACAGATCAGCAAATGCCACTGTAAACTGAAATTAAACCCACCAACTAAACAAGCTCATTCCTGCCTACTTCAAAGTAGGTCTCTTCCCCCATGGGCACAACACATTTCACTAAGATCAGTGCTGACACTTTTTAAATATAGCAAATAACTACTTCTCAGTACATTGTAATCTCTACATTTTAGCAAGGGTCATGGGTAAAACTCAGACAAATGCATACAGTTCAGGAACAGAAGAGGAGCTGCAGAAGTACAGAGAAGCACCATGAGTGGAGTAACGGCCTCGGCACTGATTCACCTAAAGGGTCATACAGCACCAGTAAAATTATTTTTTTTTTAATCCTTTTGCTAAACCTACAGTAATTTCCCAACAGGACTAGAGTACTGCTAATCACACACTGTTAGTATATTATTTGGTTAATTTCATACTATAGCCCTAAATTACGAAAAACAACTTTTAGGCCTTCAGGAACAGCATTAGTTCATGTCTGTCTATCACCCTTAAAAAAAAAATAAAGTAAAATTTAAACATAAATCTGAACTCCAAACACTTACTGATTAACATTACAAATTTTTTTCAGATGTACAGTAATGTTGCAGTGTAAGTCCTCTGCTTTGACAGTAACTAGTTTTCATTACCACAGAACTTCAGAAAGAAGCAGGTTTTTCTAATTAAAATAATTGAAAAGATTTCCTGACACCATTCCCACATAATTTTCACAACAGCCCCATATGTACAGAAACTGCGACTTTGTGCAAGAAATTCTTTGAAATGTAACATAATGTGTCATTTCTTCCTTTTTCACCAGGCTTTCTAAAAGCGGTAAGTCTGCTTTCAAAAGCAGTAACTCAAGGCAGGCAGGGGTACCTCTTTCTATCCTGTCTCTGGTTCAGCTGCCTCCAGGCACTTCTTAGCTATTTTCTGAATGCAACAGTCAATTGAAATTTAACTCTTTTGCCAGGCACAAAAGAAAAGCTAGAAAGTCATCTGTTATTGGCAGAAAATTGAAGACAAATAGCTCTGTTCAATATTGTTTGTACATAAAATGGCTATCAAGACAAAGCCACTCAAAATGCTACTTTCCAGGGACCTCTGGAGACATCCAGTCCCAGCTCCTGCTTGGGTTACAGTTCCCACTCACACCAGAGCAGCACAACCATTTGAGGGTTGGCATTTTATAGCCAATACTCAACTCCCCTCAAGGATGGACACTCCACAGTGCCTTGGGATAACTTGTTCCAGTGCTGCACCACCTCTCTAAGTCAGATGTTTTTCCTAATGTCCAATCTAATCCCCCCAAGCTGCAAATTCTATTTATGGTTTTTCTGTTGTGTTTTTTTTTTGTTTGGTTGGGGTTTTTTTTGTTTGGTTGGTTGGTTGTTTTTTGGTGTTTTTTTAAAGGATTTGTTCTGGTTTTACACTCTATACCTCTACCAGGAAGAGTTTAACTTGGTCACCTTTGCTCTTCACGCAATTGGGGGCCTGCTATGACTGTCTCACAGCCTTCTCTTCCGCAGACAAAACAAGCCACGACTCCTCACCATCCACTCACTGCTTGCCACCAACCAGGTGCTGAGCCTTCAAGCCTGGCCATCCCATTAAGTTTCAACTTACCTAGCAAGTGGTCTGTTCTTACCAATCATTTGTACCTCAAGTATCACAAGAAATGTTTTTGAAGCTATTCTTTCATTATCACTTTTTAAGTAGTAAGAAAAGAAAAGTTAATATTGGCTTGCTGTAACGCCTAAGATAGCTTTCCTAAGCAGTATGGTTTGCGGCTTTTCTGGGACAAATTTCTTGAGACAGATATAGCCTACTGTGGATTTTCCATCTTCAGTTGCTTCTATGATATAGCTACCTATTTGAAATCTTGACATGATTCTTCAGGTATTAGTAAGAAATTAGAGAGAGAGATAAGCACATACCCATAGTACACACACAATATACACATATAATCTCTCAACCATCACAGCATGATAAATTCAACTTCTAACTAGAAACCTGCTAATCTGCACTGTTACTTATTACCTAAATTAGCAAATGTAAACAAATACAATTTATAAAGTATTATATGGATGTAAAGTAACAAAATAGAAACATGTAGGAGAAATATTACATCTTGTTTATATTACTCTTCCCTCTGACACATACTTAACTCACACGCTTTAAAAGGTTTGTGAAAAAATTCTAGTCCACACAACTCAAGATGAATGTATAGAGCACTGAATTTGTTTTAAAACCCACAATTAACCAATTCCTTTTTTCTTCAGTTATTATTTTGAATTCAAACTTGTACTGTTACCTTAGGCACTGAATACCATACACTATTTGACTGCTGGCTAAAGGTCTTTCTGCCTTTCACATTATGTGAAGGACCAAACACAGATGAAGTGAGCAGAGAAGCAGAAGTTTTCTAATTGATCTTCAGGAACCCTCGGTTTTGGCAGCTGGCCCAACAGACAAGGACAAAAGGAAGAAAACGAAAGCGGGGAGAAAGGAGGAGGGAAAAAAAAAGAACAGAGCATGGAACTGCAGTAACAGGTTCAATAAAGTTTCCAAACTGTTGTGTGACTTAACATCTTGCAGAAGATAATCATAACTAATAATAAACTAACAAACCTTTTTTGATTCCATACTGCATCAAGAAACAAAAATTAGTTTATTCTTTTACTTTACAAGTTTATATTTTATAACCTTCAAGTATTCTGCCAGCGCTTTGCCTAGCACTGGCTTCTGTTCAAAGAAAAGGATGGCAATTAAGCAGGGTTTGGGTGTTTATTTTTTCGTGCACAGTAAATCTTCTTGCATTAAAAGTAACCTCTATTGAGATCTGTTTTCAGATCAAATGCTTTTGGAAGGCAGTCTTCATTCTGAACTTCTCAATACTTTTTAAAACTAGATAAATACTACATTTTAGCCAAGATAAAGAATTCTTTTTGCTAAATGTTAGATGAGGTAACTTTTTGGTGTTATCACACACTCAAAGACCTAATTATTCTAGAATGTTCCGACAAGCATTTATTCCAATGTCCACAGGTAAAGTCTTGACTACACTAGAATCAATTTTAAAGCTCCCACTGACTTGAATATGAAAGGAATTCCATCTATACTAAATACATAAACCTACTAGAATTATTTTATGATGTACTCATCTGCTTTCTTTATCTTGAAATAAATAAGATTGTTGGTACATTGCATATTCATTAAAGAAATACACATTCCAGTTATTAAAAAAATTAACAAAGAGCTATGGGATAAGACAATTAGTAGTTAAACTTCTTATAAGCAACATCCTTCTTTTCTCTTATGTATAAAACAAATGTCAAGCTTCTCCTTTTGATATTTTTTTCTCATTTGTTCTTGTCTCAGGTCTTTTTCCCTAATAAAATTATTGTACAGTAAGTAACTATCATAACATATAGACTCTAGTCAAGGATTGCTCCTTATCTCTGTCATCTAGTTTGAGTGATCCAAGTCATCTCAGACAAAAAGGCATCACTTACGGAAAAAAGTTCTGGCCTCTTCCCCCAACCAATATTATTCAGATATTTAACAAATAAATCCAGAATCATGAGTAGTTATGGAGGTGCACAGAAAAGAAAGGCAAGGATACAAAATTTCCAGGAGAAAGTGTTGTGGAAGTTTCACAAGTTTCACTATATCATATTTAATTCCAGTAAGATCTTTTTGTGGGTGCACTGCCATACAGAAATGCAAAGGTATTAATAACTAAGATCATACATGTTTACGAGATTTCTTATGGGATATAAAAGTCTCCTTGCTACATGCAGGCAGAATAAAGCAGTGAGAAGCTAATCTGATTCTACATCTATAGATTGTATGCAAGAAGAAAACACATCATGGTGCTAGTGATGCGCAAATTTTAATTTAAATACTATTGTTTAAAGAAATACACTTCAAGAGAAGAATGATTCTTAGTTTCTATTTTTGATTAGTCATATATGGATTAGATAACAGCTAGGCATTTGACTCTCATCTAGGTCATTACTGTATTAGATTGAGTAGAAGAATCATTCCAAGTGCACCATTCAGGATAAGATAGAACTAAAAATACCTGTTGCGTGCATAGTAAAAGAACAGCTGTTAAACCCCCATTTGTCTTCATTTAAATGACTTAACAATTCATTTACATTTGCAGCATGGTCTCTGAATGCCAAAGTAGTATCTGAAAGCGTGATGACAAAACAAAGCCATAATAAAATGGAGGGAGAGAAGAGATAGGAGAGGAAAATGGAAAAAAAAACAAAAAAAAGGAAAAATCCACCATTCTGAGTGGATCATTCCCCCTACCACTGCAAGGACTGGCAGACAGTCAACAGCTCCATAATCAATAGTATCCAGGGCAGACAAGAGTTATAATCAGCCTAAATACTTGACTTTCACTCATCAATAACATGAGGTCATCACAACTTCCTCATCTTTCTACAAAAAGACCTCTTTGGACATTTTTCTTTTCTGCTATATTCCAGAGCATCAATCCTCTTCATAATATGTAATGCTTTCTGTTTCCTATTTTCTCTTCCCCTGCAGAAGGGGGAAGTGTTTTACATAATTTCCACTCACAAGTGCCCCTATACAAAATTATGTCAATAGATATTAAAAATTGTTGAAGCTGAAACAAAGCCTAAAAGTATACAGTGATGGATCCATTTTCCAGGTGAATCTTGTGGAAGGCTAGAATATCAAGTTCAGTTTGCTTTGCTAATGAACAGATAAAATGAGTAGTCCTGAATGATAACAAAGCTCAGGAAGGGAAAGGCTTCTGAAAGCTACTTACTCAGGTTTTAAAAAACATGTGATTAAAATGGTGTGGGATAGAAGGAATTGCAAGTCTCCTTGGAAAAGTACAACTTGCTATACATAGCTTACTTGCTATGTGCAGTAAGATTAAAGAGAAAAAGAAGAAAATGTAATTTTAAAATCTTATGTGTTTAGGAAGTTTGGGTGAAGAAATATTAGTATTTTCAAATATGTAATCCTTCCAATTCTGCTACTTAAAATAGATGTTTGTTTTTTCCTCTGGGAACAGATTCAGAAAAACTTCAAAAAAATATAACTTAGATGTAAACAAACATCAACAGAAAGTACAACTAAAAATAGTATCTATGACAACAACAGAAACTCAAGTGAATGTAAAAACCATCACATATGAACGCTCAATCTCAGCACTTCCAATTTGTTTTCAATTTTATTACGACAGCACTTAGAAGCTACATCCAAAATTAGCTTTGTTAGTACTAAAGACCACACACATGCCCACACAGTATCAGTCAGTCTGTCTTGAAAAGCTGTACATACCAGCCGAGGTAGGAAGGGACAAAGAAACAGAGCAGTATTACCCTGATTTTCCAGGCTGTGCATGGCACAGAGTGGTTACAAGTGCAAATAGATAACTTTAAGAAAACAATGAAATTAACCCAGATCTCCTTTCATCTCAGTTAAAAGCATTCATTTCAATGCCATATCTTCAAACCTTCTTGTATCTCATTTTTAGTACTAGTTATTGCTCTCCATTTGCTTTTAAATGCATGTGATTCATGTCCTTTACAGAAAAAATTTTTTAAAATCTGACCCATTTGAAATTTTCACTTTTTGATCTAAGTCAGACATTGCTGAAAAGCAAGCCTTAATTTTATTTGCCCCTTTTGTTTACAATTCCTTCAGTTTATATTGTGCAGCACTTGTTAAGAGCAGATACTAGTAAACATTTGGGAAAAAGATTATCCATGGTCCTTCTGGAATTCAGTCTGAATAAATAGACTCTATGGATACGGTATGTGTTAAACTGCACTCTCGCATATTAGGTATTATTCAGAATGAAAAAATAACCCCAGCTTGATCATGTTTCAAGAACTGGGGGGAAGAAAAAAACCAAGATAAAACTACTACCCTAATCTTTAGAAACACAAACCCTGAAATGCTTAATTTGATTTTTCCATTGTTTTGCTATTTGCATTGATTTTAATTTTTTAATTCCTCACACAGTAGAGTATGTTATAAATACAGCAATTCAAATACTTAAGAAGATCATCAGTCATATTCTAAGTTCTGAAAAGAAAGTGTTGCTCAAGATCATTTTGAAAAGCATAACTTCTAAGATTTTTAGTCAGAAAATTATAGTGATGAAGTCATGTAAGAGGGGACATAAAAGATTTAAGGATCTGTGCACTACAATTAAAGGCATGAGTGCAGCACATGTAGGGCTAGTTTTAACTACAGAGCAAGAGTATCCATTAAAACAAAGCCCATGTGGCATTCAGTTCACTCTCAAAAATGCAGAGGCTCCTGAGCAAACTACAAAGTTTGTGTCAAACTCTTAGTACAGAAGTGACTTGCTACTGGAAACTCCAAAAGCCAGCTTAAAGCTGCGTCAGGCTTGCATCATATATGCAGAATATGTACCTCCAGCATATCCTTATGTTAAAAAGGCAAGAGAAACAAATAAAGTACTATAAAGAAATTATTTAGCATCTCTTCATGTATTTTCTGAACTGGACTACACCATACTTACAAATTCAGAGACAAAAAAAATTACATCTTTAATGTACATTAAAGGAAAAAATATTTTAGCTTCTGTTAGCCTGCTAAAACAAAGCTTTTGTAATAATATAACATCTTCACCTCATTAAATTTTGATTGCTAGAAGATGATTTTGCAGAAAATGGTCATGCAATATCAATACACATTTGCAGATGTGAATGCAATGCAACTGTTATTGAACTGGAAGACCTTCAGGCAGACAGAGCTCAGCACAAAATCAAACCTGAAACACTCATTTCTGGTATCTCTGCATGGAAGGTTAAATCATGCAACACTGGAAAAGTACCCTTCCATAACAGGATTTGCATGTCTAGAAGCAACTCAGAAATGAAGCACGAGTCCAGCTACAGCAGACAGTCTGTCTTTCTGCAAGGAGAAAACGAGAAAGTTTTATACAGTCTGATTTCACCATATGGAGGAATAATACTTTTTACAACTCTGTTAACATGCCTTTCTGATCCTCCAGGCTACTGAACTCATGTACACATGAACACCAAAAATATTTTTTACAGACATTCCACAATGACAAGCATTTGATATTTAGACTAACTGATGAGAATTTTCTTTGAATTGGATAAATTTTCTAGCTTCAGCAAGAGAACTCTTGCCATTTTCAGGTAATTGCAACTGGTACAAGCCTAATGGATTATTCAACCTTTACTCTTCAGGGAAGTCAGATGAGCAATAACCTCACATTTGCAAACAATTTATCCTTATTTTACTCTTCCCTTTATATTTTTCCAAAGATGATAAATGTACAATAAAGCATCCACAAGAGACCTGTATGCCATCGGCTAGTGTACTGCACGTGTTATTTTATGTAAAACCACTTCCAAAACAACCCTTTTGCTAATCTAGTATAGGAGGTGTCTCTGAGGAGGACTAACAGTACAGCCCAAACGAAACTTAAAGAAACCAACATAGTCACAATTTATGCCACTGAAAAGATATGCCGTGGTGTTGTCTTCAGAAACCTATTGGTTTACTGATTTGGGCTTCATTCCCCAGAGCTGCCATTGTTCACCCTATTTCACGTGCTAACTTATTATTTTAGTTATTCACATATAATTTATTACTTCTTTCACACATAAAGCTCAAGTTTTTATCACTAGATCATTTAGTATTTTTTCCTTCCTATCTTTAACCCAAAATCTTCTTATAGAGTTATGTTTAATGCAAGATCAAGAAGCCTTATACAGGCTGAAGAAAGCTTCACAGCTGTAAAATGAAAAGTGACATACTCCTAAATCACTCCAATGTTTCAGAGAAGTTTCCCAGTTGTCAACCTTTTTAAAACTATATAGGTTTTTAAAACTATGTAATTTGTAAAACTTCAAAACTATCTATGGTCTTCTCAAGGGTCTTTGGCAATGCTGTACACAGATATATTCTTTAAACATAATTTGCTCCATCACCATTGCATCAAAAGCTACTGTTCCGTTTGAAAGCCAGCATGAGAGGTACGCTGCTTTCCACAACAATCTTACCCTCAGTGCTGTTCAGGATCAGCATGCAGCCAGAACTGTAACTTTACCGTTTTTAAAACTTCAACCCTTGCCAAACCATCCATAGCAGTCTTCGGTATTCTTCAAATCCTTTGGAAAACACAGGTAGGCATATGGGAGGGTTAGGGGAAAACAGTGGTTAAAATGCATTTTGTACAATGCCTCTGCAGTTATGGAGAGCATGAAAGAAGTATAAATGGAAACCAAACCGTTGGTAGGGAAGCTTGAAGACTGCCCTGAGGGGACTGGCTTTAGTTTAGAAAACATGACTTTGGTTTAGGAGTCAATGGTAGAACAAACAGTGACGCACCTGAGCAATCCTCTCTTGCCCAATATGGGTATCGGAAGCTCATCTGTCCACTAATAAAAAAAAGTTGCTTCCCTGATAATTTATCCTAGGTCAACAGTAAGCTAGGTCAGGATACTTGATGAAAACCACCTTCTAGGCTCTTCGCTCACTTTGTGGAAGAGGTTTTGGATGCCAGTTATGTCTGAGTCTATATTCTCGTTTGCACTCATTGAGGTGGAAGGTAGAACTATAAATTTCACAGGCACAGAACCACATTTCTTAACTGCAGTTTGGATAACTTGAATTCAAACTTCACATCACATCACATGGGTCTCAAAGCAAAAAAAGAAATTGCACCCCAGGACTGTATTTACTAAAACAAGTTAAATAGAAAGCATTTTGCCCTAGTTACACCTGGAGTTCCTATAGAACGACTCAAGCGTTAATCCCCATGCTGTAATTGTAAAAGAGAATTATATATTTAAAATAGAAGAAAACTATAGCAATTTCAGTGAAATGAAATTTTGACTTGTATTAATGCACTGCATTTTTCCAGGGCATAGCAACAAGTTACAATATGGAAGAAAACAGCTTTTATAAAGAACAACATCTTGATGCACATTTCGTTTATAATTTTATGCCTAAGAATTCCTATATGTCCCCAACAGAAGGCATTTTTAACTAGTTTCAACACAAGTAGGTGAAGCCAGTAATTCAGTTGCAAAAAAACAAGATAGGAATATCAATCCCTCATGCCCTGGTGTAAATTAGAATGAATAAAACAATTAATACATGCATAATCTAATCCAGCCCCGCAATTAATGGGGCATCTGAATCTGGTGATAAACAGTCCATAATAGCTAAACATACATATCTCGCACATGATGGCTGAAGAAGAAAGTAAATATTTTTCATATCTAATCAGTTCTCCTTTGCAGAATTTTAGCAATATTAGTGTCTAGAAACTTTGATGGCCCATAATTTTGTTTCCTTAGTCCACCATAGCATTGCATGAAAAAATTCTATATACCTAGAATGTCTAAAACAAATCTGACATTTGTTAATTCAGTGCTTGCTGAAATTTCTAGCTGTGTTAATCTTATCTTTTTATTTCTAGACACCTTAGCTGAGGTCTATTTTATGAAAATCTTGCACAATTAAAAAAAAATAAATAGAAAGATCCAAAGTGCCATGGCAGCCGGTCTGTTTGAAACTGGAAGCTTGAAGTTAAGATTATAATATGCCACAGGTAAAGTATTATCTGCACATCAAAGCATCACTGCTGTAAAAAGCAATGTAGCACTGGATGCCAAACGTTGACTACCTCCACTCTGAAGCTGAATAAGACAGCAAAGATTGCTGAGTGAAAATAACCAAGAACATGTTCAGGATTTGTGGAGAGTGGAGTGGTCTTGTTGTTTCTATTGTTGCTTGTTAGGGTTTTTTAAACAGGAACTAAATACAGTGAATAGTCTCAGCCTTCTGTAAAAGTAGCCAAGATACATTATCACCTTGGTAAATTTTACTTTTTGAGGACTTCTTCCTCACTGACTGGATTTGAGGGAAGTAATCAATTTATCTCTTGCTGGTTTCAACTTAAATTTACACAATTTGGATTGGTAGTCTCAGAATTATGAAGTTAGCTTCTGAGAACATTATTCTCACAGAAGATTATTTTAAAACATGGGCACTATATGCAATTTTTATTAGGGTGCACAAAAAAAAAAAAATTAAGCAAGGTTCAGAGAAGTTTTTTAAATCCAGAGAAGTCTTTAGTTCATTTTGCCTCAGTTAGATGTAACTCTTCAGCAAGCCTTAGGGCTTGAGAGAGTGAAGGACAGAAAGAGGAGGAGGATTAGTATTTCATGGTACTACCAATTTACATAGAAATGTTACTGAAACAGTTGATTTCACTGCAAGTGTAATAGGTCTTCTCCAATGAGAAAACTTTTCAAAATAACCTTTAAGCTGAGGTGTTACTGTTCAAAGAAGAAAGGCTGGACCACGAGTGATGAAAAAACCTCATATTTCACTTTTAAACATATCTTCTCTTCTAAAGGTTATAAATACAGACTTGCTAACATACGTACTTTCCTTCATATGTTCATACTTTATTCTGGTTTCATATTCATTATTTTACATATTTTAGAGAGAACTGAAGTTCACTATCTATTAAAAGTAATCAGCAGGATACACATGATGATATACAAAGAGCTGATGCTTTTAAATATTATTAAACTCTACAAAGTGGACAAAAATACCTATGTACAGAATTTTCACCTAAACTATTTTAACATTCTTGGACGAAGAACAGGAGGCATTATAAGCTGTATTGCTGCAAAGACAAACCATGTGCATTCATATACAGGCATTTATTGAAGAACTGGTGAAAAAAAGTTCTTCCATCACTTAAGAATATTTGTTACTTCACAGTTCAGCAGAAGCAGTTCTGTGATCAGTGAAGTCTTTTCAGATTTCACTCTGATTAAAAAAAGAAAAAAAGATTTCTTGGAATAGGATCTCATCCTAATCTTTTCAGTTTTTATGGTATGTCTGATTACAGCTAAGTTCACTTGTGGAAGTAACATCAAGTCTACTTGCAAGATCCAGGGAGTTCACAGCACAAATGAAAGTGAGAAAGTTATTAAAAATAACAACAATAAAATAAGTCATCATGTCATTCTGAAATTGGCCAAATTTGATGAAGGCTAAAGTGATTCCACACTCTCAGCTTATGGGAATCCAGATTTGATCTAGAAGATTCTTGTTGTACCAAATTGGAAGAAGAAACTGTTTCTGTTATCTTTGAAGACCAGCTGCATGCCTAAAACTAAAAAAGATGAAAGTCTTTGAGCCCACTTCAGAAGAGATGGATGTGAAATACATCAAATATCACAGGCATACATGAAATCAACAATGCCAACAGCTGTGTTAAAATGAGTCCATACCATTAGAATAGTTATAAGCAGAAAAAATAATTAAGGGTAGAAATTAAAAACGTGCCAGATTCAGAATGACACAGTCCCCAGGATATTTCAAATTGCAACCCGAGGATGTCCTCAGATCAGAACTAACCAATCTTGGTGTGGAACCATAAAAAACATGTTCCAGTTGAGCAGGGACTTTAAGGGAAGCTAAACAGATTTTAGGAGTGACAAAAAGAATGGGGAAAGATCTCACTGCCAGCAGCTCAAGTGATTCCATGCGTCAGAAGCACAGAAAGGGTCCCACTCTCCTTCCACAAGTTGTATTTCCCATTTGATCCACTATTCCACCATGGCCTACTGCAGCTCTGAGAATCCCCACAATGTGGCCTTTTTCTGGGGGGTGAGGGAGGTGAGGCCAACTCCAGGACAGTACTGCTCATGCTGCTTTCTTGTGTCATTAGAGTCAAGCCTGGCACTCTACGGCACTTTGGCTTTAAAGCGATTCCCATCTCTTAGCAATACCATCTATGCACACCATCAGGGAGACACTAATATTCTGGTCAATATCCTCCTTTTCATCCACTGGTAAAAAGTAATTTCTTTAAGTTTGCTGGTTGGAGTAAAGAGAGCCCCCCCTTGATACAGGTATTCATTCCCCCAAGCTCAGAGTGCATCTTCTAGCTACAGTTTTCCACATCATACTAGTCATCTAATGTACTAAAACAATGGTACTTAACTGTGAGAGAACAGACAGAAGAATTAATGTGTATTAGGGCATTTCAGACATTTGCTGTACTGATAGGATTTCCTTTGGGACTGCAAGTTTCCACAAGGATCTGCATTTGCACTTTGTCCAGTTTTGCTTACTATCCTCACTACTTCTAGAGACTGGTCTAGGAAACTGTCAGGCAAAAGCCCAATTGAAACAAAGTAACCTCTGTAAAGTAAAAATAGTATAGATTAATAAAGGGGCTAGAACCACAGTTTATTTCTTTATTTTGGCAATTTTTCATATACAGCTCCCTCCAACCCCCAACAGTTAGAAAACTGGGTTTTCATTCTGTTTTCTGGTACATCCTGCAGATGACAGTAAACCCCCTTTATCCATTTGAAAAATCACTTGCTTGCCTTGTGATTGCTGTTAGAACTCAAACTGATAACAAAACCACCCTCTTACTCCAGGAGACACACACTGTTCCCCAGCACGTACCCCTCAAGCGCTAACGCCTAGGGCAGGATGGGACTACTAGGAATTAGAAGTTGAAAAAACTGGTTATCTACTCACAGCTTAGCCCAAAATCGTTCATAAAGACAATATTCTGGGACTCACTGAAGGCATTTAGTTATAGCTGTTCTGATTTCTAATATATAGCTGTTCTGAATTCTAATAATTCACTTCACAGGACAACTTTGTTTTTGTGTTAGTGCTACTAGAAATTAATGCTACATGAATACTGAGCAACATCAATATTTATCAGCAATTCCCAATCAAATAGTCCAAGGACTTACTTAATTCACCTCCTAAAACTTTAACTTTTACAATTACTGTAAGAAAAGAGCAAAAGTCACTTCCTTATTTGTGTTATGAATTTTATTTTAATAATATTTATTCCAGTTCTGGTTACAAGCCAAAATAATTGTGTATCAATGTGAAAAGGAGTTAAAATAACAAGTATAAATGAAAAAGCAACTTATGAAAAATAGTTGCTGCGTCTATCAACTCATGGAAATAAATCCCAAAAGATGATGAGAACCATCCCCTTTTTCAACAGAGCATGTAATTATCTTTTCACCAGGCTCATATTACCAGCTAGTCTGGGCTGGAAGACCAGTCTTAGATTATTAACATAACAAAATCTTACACCTTTAGTACAATGGAATTTATCTTAAGTCAAAGAAAAAAACCAAACCCACAACATTTAATGACATCCAAAGCTAAAAAAACCATTAAACAGCTTTTCTATTTTTTTAAGTGCACTAAACATTTCACCACTAAAGTCTAGATTTTACTATTACCTTAACATGAGAACACCAGAAATTCATTACATTCTTGTCATTTATTACTATTATTATTGGGGAGTGAGAGCAGCTTTGCTTTTTTTTTCCTTTAAATACAGAGTTTGTTACCACTACCAATACCTGAATGTTTAAATTAGCTATAGTCACTTGATGACACATTCTACTGGAATCCTTCTGTTCTTCTCTTTCCCTCTTTTATTCCATGTACATTGCAGCTGGTAACATGGATGAAATCCAGATGTTATGTAAAACAGCTGCAAATATGTGCTTCTATTTAAGCCTTTTACTCAGTACTTTTACTCATACATAGAAAATGCTTATACTGTGAATGTCTGTGAGATCAGTTCACTGGAAAAAAAAAAAAATTAAGTCAGCTGCTATGCCTCAGTAACAAAAGTCAAAAAGAACCCTCAGTTAAACTCATTTCTTGACTTAAAGTTGAATACCAGTTGGCTTATCAAGCTATTCATTCAATGACAAACTAAAATATTTTGTGTATCAGCTTTGTGGCTTTTTCCCCCCCATGTAAATCCACTATTTATTGCATTTTACTTTTTCATTTTGATCCACACATACATAACAGCACTATACAAAAGTTGATTATCTGTTCTCTTCCAAGGTTTTGGCAAAATCTTATCTAAATCTGCAGTCCAAGTTCATTAAGGAAAATGAAAGCTCTAATTTTTCTCCATTCTGTTGTTTTAACACAGAATCATATTATTTCTATTCATAACATACTTTTTAGGTAAATTAAGTGAGGAAGTAAGGAAACATTAATTGATCACAGCAGAAAATCATACAAAATAAAACCCAATGAAACTCCACTAATAGGTGCATAGAATATCACCACATTAAGCACAGTTTACAGAAAAGAAAAAAAAAAAAAGGAAGAAAAAGACATTGATGAGTTTTATTTTAGTCTCATGTAAACACAGATTTGTGAAGCTGAATATTAAGTTATCAAATATCAGTGTTTGTATATTTACAAACATATCAGCAACAAAAGGAGGGCTAAGGAGAATCTGCATTTTTTACTGGATGCTTGAGGAAACATAATTACGAAGGATAAGGAGAAGTCCAAGATAATTAATGCCTTCTTTGCCTCAGACTGTAGTAGCAAGAGCAGTTGTTTTTTGCTGGGTACCCAGGCCCTGAGCTGGAAGACAAAGAGCAAAATGATGCCCCCAAATCCAGGTGGGAATGGTCAGTGACTATGCCACTTAGACGTGCACAAGTCTATGGGGCCAAATCGGATCCAGCCAAGGGTACTGACGGAGCTGATGGAAGAGCTCACTGAGCCCCCTTCCATCATTTACCAGCAGCCCTGGCTAACCAGGGTGGCACCAGCTGACAGGAGGCCAGCCAATGTGACACCCATCTACAAAAAGGGACCAAAGGAGGATGTGAGGAAGTACAGGCCTGTCAGCCTGACCTCAGTGCCAGGGAAAGAGATGGAGAAGGTCATCCTGAGTGCCACCATGCAAACACATGCAGGAGAACCAGGGGATCAGGGCCAGCCAGCATGCGTTTATGAATGGCAGGTCCTGCCTGAAAAATCTGATCTCCTTTGATGACACTTGGTGACCCACTTAGAGGGAAAGGTTGTCTACCTAGAAATTAGTAGAGTCTTTGACACCAATTCCCACAGCATTCTCCTGGGGAAACTGGCTGCTCGTGGCTTGGACAAGTGCACTGTTCTCTGGGTAAAAAACTGTCTGGATGGCCACCCCAGAAAAACTATGGTGAATGGAGTTACATGCAGTTGCCGGATAATCACTAGTGGTGTTTGCCAGGGGGACAGCCCTGTTTAATACCTCTATCAGTGACCCAGACAAGGGGATCAAGTGCTTTCTCAGTCAGTTTGCAGGTGACAAGAAGTTGGGCAATGTCCATTTTTGATTAAGCAATTTCATCTTGAACAGGATTATTTTTAACTACCACTTCTTATCTACCTTAGAGGTATGCAATCAAATTTTAATCATTAGTCATCATACACAGACTTTTCCCAAGGTTGTTTTCTTTAACAAGAAAAGGAGAGGAAGCAACCAGGAAGCATTTTCTCCCATTTATGATACAGAACCCAGTAAAATACTTTGATCAAATTAAGAGATATCACTTTCATTTATCCCTACACATAAACACACCAAAACCTCCTCCACTCTATATACAATTTTAAGTAATCATGTTTGTGAGGATGCCTGTATTTATATACTGTTGTTTTTTAAAAGCATACAGTTCTGTCTAAATTCTCACTCAGGAAGGATCACCTCCCTCCCTGGTGCACACTTAGATGAAATTCTGTGTGAGGTATCACGCAGAGACTCTCAGTTACACACCAGCTCCTGCCCAACTCTGTATCACCAGTTGCCATTTTCTGATGCAGGGCAGTCTTGCAGAATTTCAGCATAGCGTGATGCAGCTGAATGACAAAGGTGTGAGCACGAATGCAAGGAACAGTAAACCAGTTGCTCAGTGTGAGGCTTCAGGGAAGTTCTAAATAGGTCTAAGATTAAAGGAACAAAACACTGAAAGCTTCCCTACAAATGGAGTACTACAGCCTCCTACTACTGTATGAGTGACCAAGATCAGACAGAGCATTTAAGAAACCTTCAACAGGTCACTGTCACCTCATTATTGGAGATCTAAGAAAAAATAAATTCTTCCAGTGAATTAAGAATGATGTGTGTCGCAAAGCACAAAATAAGGCTGACAATGCAGTGTAACACTGTAACCCTGATAATGATACACCCAGGGCAACAATCATCTACAACCACCTTCTCGTTTCCATGTGTTGCCATGCAGAAGGACTGCGCAAAACACAAATGTAACTTGTCTCGAATTATTTCTTTTTTTCCTTTGTCAGATCACAATTGTACTGGATGTGTCTAGGTTTGCAACAACAGTAGATTGCAAAGATTTTCTGCTTTTCCATGGAAAACTATTCCATGGAGCAAAACTGGGCAGTGTCCTTCCAGAACACCAGTCAACAATTGCTAACTGACCACTTAATATGGTAGGCTATAGACTTGATTATGCCTTATACAGTGGAATATAATTAAGATTATCAAAATGGGCACCTGTTTAGCTCCTAGAGTAATGGTTCATTGATTACTATATTCAGAAAAAAACTTACAAAAGTGTGAAAATGTAATCAACTTTCATAAAATTGTGAATTAATTATTATTGACCATTTTAACTGGGGAAAATATGTACTTGAGTTCCATATTATATTAGGATTTTGGATTCTTAATTTTTTAGAACAAAATGTCATTTTTATGTGGCATAATTCAGTGTCAACTGCACTTAGTCACTGAGAGTAGTGCTAAGAAGTGGTGAAACTTTTCAGTACAAAAAGTATAAAAAGTCTTTTTTCTTCCTAAATTATACTATTTCATATCCCATTACTCATTCTTTCCAATTCCATTTCCAAAAGCAGAGTTTAAATTTCCAACATAACAAAGATGAAGCTTTACTCTTTCTTCTTATTTAATATTTTTATGATTTCCCTCTTCTTTCGTTTTTAAAAGATGTTGAAGTGAATGAGAAGGGAAAAAAAAAGTCAGTTGTGAAAAACTAATCTCTGCTTTCTGTTTCTGTGGAAAAAAAAATTATAAAATATTTTCAAACACTTTTTATTCTTCCCTTCCTTTCCCAATAAATCAGTAAGAAAATAATACAAATATTTTATTCAGTAATTAACAATTTGTATAAGTCAAAACATTTCTGATCTGTAGGACTACAGCTTTAAAATTTAGGAATAAAACTCATTATATCTTCTGTTTTCCACTTACACGTGCAAACTAAGTTTTCTGCATGGAAAGAAAGCAAGGAAATCACAGATATTCTCATTTAAGAGCAGAGGTTAAAGAGTTTTTTAATTTAACCAAACTTATGTGAATAAAAGGAGAGTTCTACTCTCTTACTCTCAGCAGATTAACCCTAATTTCCAAAATTAGATTGCCCTCAAGGAGTTTTCCATTGTTTTAGCAGATTCATTTATGCTACTTTCATCTCTCTAGAAAGATAAAAATCTAGTCAACAGCAGCATATAGATCAAAAAGCCTTTGCCTTCAAAGGCAAACAACTTCAAATTATGGCTCATAAAACAATAACACTCCACTGTGTCTTGGTTTCAGAAAGGTGTTTTTAGATATTTTTCCTACAACTTTACCCATTTTCTTCCTCGTAGGTAACTACCCTTGTTACTGACAAGTCTAAAAACACAGTGAAACCAAACTATTTCTGAGACTTAGAAATATTAGAAGAGATATCTTACAGTATTAGAATGGAGGATTATTACACACATGCAAGTGTAGAGGTGCTAAGCATTAATTTAAATTAAGAAATATTATCTGGATGCTTCTGCAGCCACCAAGACAGTGCTGTGAGCATTTTTTGGAGATATACAAAGATGAAACATTTTCATACCAGGTGCCTCCTAGCAGAAGGACATGTGTGTAGTTAGGAAACAGACAGGCTAAACAAACTATTTTTAAAGCTTATTCTTGCAGCTGTCTTCATTCTCCTAATACAGCTGTGCAAGCCATGAAAAGTCTATGTCGTAATTAACTATTTTGCTTTCACTTTTCATCTCCTCTATAAAAGACATATAATCAGTCACTTTCATGCTGAAGCTTGTAATATACATCAGTATAATTACTACTACAGTATTTAAACCAAACTTAAGTGCTATTTAGTCAGAATCATAGAGGGGCTTACAGTGTTAACTAATGTCTGCTGCTAGTGACAAATTACTCTCAGTAGATACTTCACACAGCAAGTGTCATTTTTCTTTTGGCTGCATTACTGTCAAATAGATTGCTTGTGCTTTGGGAGTTTTGCTTTTTTAATTTTTTTTTTTAAGTAGCTCCAACTATTTTGGGAGAAAAACTCCCAAAATTTCAAGATTAATTATAGGATACTTAGATCCCATACTTGCATTGGTGCTGTTCCTATGTTTGAACAGAGCAACCTGATAGGATTCTAACATCCTGCTGTTACCTCCTTTTCTCTGTCAGACTATCAGTAAATATTCATAATTTTTGATATCTATATTATGTAAATATGCTTTTTTTTAAAAGTCTGTATAAAATACCAGAGACCTTCTCCAGTTTAATATTACCCTAGTCTTTATTCTTACTACTATTTGTAAGGTCTCCAATTTCTATCACTCTTGCAACTTACAACTCTTACCAAGATCTCAATGATACACAGAGTCAGCTTCTGCTGTCTCCCTGTGGAATACTTTCAGAAAAACACATTCTTCAATGATTAAATCTAGTGGGATGAGCTCCTTGGGAATATTGGACAGTCTAAATTAGCAGCATCTTCAAAGAAAAAAAGTCTTCAGAGTAAAACTATTTTTTCAGACTATGTCTGCCCAAAGCCCAGCATAAGCCTAATAAAATAAAATAGCTCTGTGTTTGCAAGGCTCATAAATGGCAAGAGTCAAGCTTTGTCTCACAGAATCCAAGTTACAGTCAGGAACGTTATTATGAGCACACTTGCCATCTGTACTCAAACGCTAATGGCGTAACTGAATTGACTGTATATGGACAGAAATGGTCCCAGAAAGATTTGGATTACAAAACAGTTAAATATATCAGATGTGCCCATCAGCAGGCAGGCTGGCATTCGCTCCACAGCAGCTGAAGCTTCCAAGAGTAAGCATACTGGAGCAATTCATCTCTTTTGAGCTTTCAAGTCACAGAAAGCACAAGTTCAAAAGTACCCTAAATATATGGGGGAGGGGGGGGGAGAAAAAAAAAGAAAAAAAAGAAAAAGACTTGTTTCTTGGACCATGGATTATAAACAAGCTTTAGCTCCAAGCCCTGTAGTATTGTTCTACTCTGTATCCAGCCTTAGCCAACTCATTCTGCAATTCCTTAGTGTGCCCCAGCTCTATGGTGAGCTGGGCAGATCAGCTTTCTGCCCACAGGGACTACATGTGCATCAGAAATGGGGTAAAATAAGAGCAAAAAGCCATGATGCAACAAACAATTTTGCATTGCCCACTTGACTTGTGTAGGTTTAAGCACCGCAATGTCCACAGATCCCAGTACACCCATGCTAAGCATTAGACTGGAGAGAAAAGCAGACTGCTTTGAAGAGTGGTTCTTCCAAGCAGGGAGGGCACTGCTCAAAGCCTGCTAAGGGGTGCAGCACATTGAGCACTACACAGCCAAACCTGGACTTCTGCTTGAACTAAAGGTCAGCATTACATACTTCTACCAGCAAAGGTCCACTTTCCTCATGGGAAATTAGAGATGTTTGAAAATCCTGGGAAAATCTCTTTGGGCTAGAAACCGATCAGTTACCTGAATCCCATGCAAGTTTGTTAAGGGAAAGCAAAGGGAACAGCCACCACCTCTTCTTGTAATCTTGTTCCTAAATTACCAAAGCCAGTACCAGATTTACATTAAAATTTTTTTGACAGTATGTTCAGATGGCGTTCCACTTGCAAAGACCGTAATTTATTGTGTATGTCACCATGCTCAAGGGGAAAAAAAAATTAAAAAAAATCCATCTTTAAATATTTGCCAAGCTTCTACCAGAGTGGCAGGCACATCTGTCAAAGTTTTATCCTACTTTACTAGTTCTGGAAGAAAATGCAACAGATAGAAATACTATTTCCAAATTGAAAGACAGAATTTTGGAAGAATCCCAATTTTCTTCCACTTTACTGATCTGAGAATGACATAATGACCTGATGAAGTCAATTGCCAAATACTTTTGAGGCAGACTTCAGGAGCTCCAGATGGCATTATTCAAAAGTTCTTATAGTCCTGGTCCTACCGGCTGGCTCAACAACATTAAAAAAATTATTATTTTTCCATATGAAATCCTACTTCTGACCACAGTAATATTTCCACAACAAAAAGGTTACATGCTTAGAGATGACATAAAGCAGATTGGGTTTTGACTAATAAGTTTCCAGCCTTCAAATAAAATTAATATATAGTTAGACAGCATTATTAGTTAGTATTAAAATTGATACTGTATCTATATTAAAATTCTAAACAAATACACTACTAAAAATCAGATACTGCAGATTATATGCATCCAACCTTGTCTTGCCAGCTCCAATTCTGGAAAATTCAAGTTCTTGAATCATTCAGATTAATGCCAACATAGCTTCTAGTTTTATATAAGAACATGTTACTATACCTCTTTTTTTTTTATTATTCTCTTGTAAGCATAGTTTTAATGGAAAAACATTTAATTCTCTACAAAGGATTCTCCAAAGATGATTAGAATTAGTCTGTAGAGGACCTGGATGCCAGAGCCTAAGGCCTGAATTTAAGTAGTGCAAAAATTTGCATTAAAAGCAGCACAGGTCTCAGTTTTCAATATATCAGTACGTAACTGAATGAATCTTAATATCATATGTAGGAGGAGCCACTGTAAAAGTTTTTCTTCTCTCACTACCAAATGAATTAACAGTATAATTCATTTTGCCGGAACTGAAACTGGGCTGGCAAAATGAATGCCACGTATAAGAGCTGCAGCACTTGATTTTATATAGTTTTCTTGGGAGATGTGGACAATTGCTTAAAAAAAGGTAAGACTACCAGCTAATAAGGCTGCCGGCCAGTACTACTCCATCCCAAGGACTGGTGTCATGCTGGATATTATCTTTGAGAATCGATATGGAAATATACAGAATAAGAATGCAAGTGCATCTGGTTTGCAAAAGTCATATTAGCAATTTTTTTTTTATTGTGAATCTACCTGTTATATGAAAAGAAAGATTAATGACAATACTGTGGTTGTGAAACAGTTCACCTCCTATTCCTCTTTCTCTTCTCCCTTCAACTTCAGTGAAAATTTTATTTTGACCTTCCAACAATTCTACTCTTATTGCTACAAAATCCTCCAATCTTATTTCAACATTCCTAACTTTGTTTTGCTCAGATTTCTGGTGGACATTTATAAAACAGCACAGATCAACAGAAAAGATCAGAATTAGCAAGCTAGCTGAACAACATGAAAATATCCTCTAACATATGGTCTCCAGGAGGCTGCATGTGAACACAACTGCCATTTCCCAGAGGGGCCAGTGGTACACGACACAGATTGCACTTCCATCGGCAGCCCAACACCAGACTTTTCAGAGGTAAATCAGTACTGTAACTGTTCCAGTACAAGATAACAATGAAGAGGAGACCAAAACATTGACAGAGACCAGTTTTACCAAAAAATATCAAACATTTCTGAAAGTATTTCACTTATTCGTATGAAATATCCAACAATGTCTTTGAGAATTACTGAAATAAATTGATATTGAGGCATGTGGCAGGTGGGGAAGTCTGATATTTGGTAGGGATCCTCATTTGCAGGTCTTACTTCTCTGAAGTCAGCATAAGCAAAAAGTAGTGCAAGTTTTTGTTCTTTGAAGATTATTTTGTGACCTTTATTTTGTTCATTCTGAAATAAGAAAATAGTGTTGCAATGCCTTGGTATGTTAATGGCAACCTTCATAAGGTATTTATGTGAACTGTAAATTTACAAAATCCCTCAAAACAAACAAACAGAAAACCCACATCAATGAGACACATTTCTCCCTGTGCAACAGCTTATTATTTACAACCTCAATTTTGAAAACACTTATTCATGTGCTTAATGTTTAAGTCTGCAGTTAGTACCACAAAGGTCAACAAAATTATGAAAGTAAATTTAGATCTTCACAAAAAACAGGCACATAAAGGAATAACGTGGTTTAAATGGAAATTTGTTTTGATAGAATTTATGTAGAAACCTTTATTTTTTATTATTTTTATATGACATTTATAAGAGTGCCTTAGATCAGAAGTGGTTTACTGAAAGATTAAGAACTAGAAAAATACAGAAAATGAAGGGCAGGTATGTATTTTGAGGGTGTTGCTTTGGTTGCGTTTTTTGTTGGTGGTTTTTTTGTTTTGTTTTCTTTGGTTTTGTTGTTTTTTAATTTGGGTATTTTGGGGTTTGTTGTTTGTTTTTTTTTCAATTAAGAGAAAACCATGTAGCCTCTCAAGAAACAGCGTGGGGACTACTGCTGCTGGTGTATTAGTGACTTTTTTTTTTTAAATATCAAAAAAATGAAACCTCAAAACAGTTAATTAGAATAGTCCTCTCAAGAAAGAAATCAAAGCACATGAGAAGCTGAGAAAAGAGTTCACAACAGCGACTGATAAAGCTGCATCTGCAACAAGCACCAAGGCACACTCAGGACCAAAGCCGTGGTATGCCTACAGAGACCCTCAAACTATCAGATCAAACACCAGCTGTGATCAGAAACAAACCAAGGATTGCTATGCCGAAAACAGTAAGGTCCTGAGCAACCTCACCTAACTTTACTTTGCTGCAGGGATGAGGCTGGATGAGGTGACCTGTAGAGTTCCCTAAGTTACTGGTCTGACTCCACTATAACTGGCATGGAACAGCTTCATTATGCTTCAATGAAGCTGGAAAGCAGCCAAATTGCAAGTCCAAAGACTACAGATGGACTTGCTAAACTCATTACACAGTGATTTCTTTAAACTCCGTATACTCCAAACAAAAAACCTCAAGCATCGTTGCACTTGAAGTTGGTTCTTGATCTAGAGTCTGCAGCATATCTTACCTCCATGCAGATGCAGGCTGGCTCCTAGCAAACTCAGTGTTCCAGGCACAGGGACAAAGATCCACAACATTTGGTGGTTAAGTGATCCTTAAGTAAGACCAGATTTTTTTTCATGTACTTCTTTAGGATAACTACTTGGAACACTGAGGGTAATTCAGAAATGTTACTTTTGTGTGTGTGCAGAGGTTTAAGGTCAATATAGCTTTTATAGATTATCTTTGACATTAATCCTGTGAATTTTAAAACTGTGTCAACTTCAAATTATATAATTGCTTCACACAACATAATACAAGAAAAAAACAGAACTGCCTGATAAGTTCTGATACTTGCTACTCTAAAACATCAAGATAACTTCATTACAAAAGAACAAGACATTTTCTAATAGGTGATTCTAAAACCCACAGGAAATTCAAGTAGTGAATCCCAAAAGCCAAGTACAAGACAATCAGTCACATTTAAGATGATGTTATTTCATCATGTATGAGTGTCCTGCAAAATAATTTGTAAAGTTCTCCTCAGTAGTAAAAAAAACTCAGTAGTAAAAACAATTCTTATTGAAAAGAAAAAGCTTTGAAATCTGCTTCGGAAACTGAACTAAGTAGAAAAGAATTTACATACAGAAAAGTAAAGGAAGAGTAAGAAAATGTGTTCCCATGGAATTTCTCCTTTATAAACTCTAGAATACATTTCTGGAATTTCACACAAAGCAAAACACGTTTTGCTATGCACATTAAATGTTAAAGGGAATAGAAGCCCCATGATTAAACCTAATAGAATTTTTAAGTAAACAACATTCTTTTATTAAAAATTGAGACCAATTCTGCCAACCAACACACTCATCAGCATTATAAAGTTACTCTGAAAGTGTACTAAAAAGACATCCTTTAAGAATACAACTCTTTCTCTGAAAATTATAAACTTACTGCAAGTTGCAAGAAATGAGTGTTCCTTGCATCAATAGCGTCACAAAGCATGCTGTTTAAAACTGATAAAGGCATATTCATGCGACATTTACAGCTAGGACAAGTTCCACATCATACAGAATTCATAAATGTATGTCCAGTAAAAATGTTTTAATGAAACAAAGGGACGACTATTTTGGTTCCACCAGCCAAAAGACTTCTACATATTACTAAATTATTTCCTAAATACTGGTTGTATAAATGGGGATACAGTAAGACTTCAGAAGGGATAAATACACCTCACTTAGCCTTACCTGCCATCACTCCAACTCCACTCAAAAGAAAAAACACATAGGTGATTTTTTTTTTAAAATGTAATGTTATCTAATTATGGTTTTTTGTTTATATTTAAACTATACTATTTTTCTGCTTACCCAATACATAGCTTTTGCATTTAACTGGGCCCAAATACAAAAAGAGATCATTTGTCTGCATCCAAAAGCATCTAAGAGGAGAAAAAATAGCCCTATTTCTGTCTGTTGCCTCATTAGGCATGTCATTTCTTGAGCTAAAATAAGGCAGTGGGAATCTTAGTTTGCACAAGCTGTCCTCTTTCTATGCTCAGTTTTTTGTTGGGAAATTGGAAAGTGACATTACAGGCAGATACTGATTTCTTATTTCATATGGCCTCTAGCAATGACCAAAGTGTCTGAGCAAATTAAATAGATTCAGAGTGAAACATCTATAACACTCAATTGTTCAATCAGTTTCTTGAACTTACCTTATCTCTCTCATTCCATTTATCTTATTTCCTCCAATCACTGATACGGTATCTAATTTAACACCTATCACCACAATCGTTTACTGCCAGCAATTGTTACAACATGATAAATCATAAAGTAATTGTAGAGCGCCACGAACTTTATGACTCTCTAGGTAATGGTAGGTAGGGGGGGAAAAAAAAAAATCAATAAATTTGTAATCATGAGACTTATCAAAGGCACTGAACATACATAGAACTGGGTTGAAGAAAAATTAAAAATGTTATAAAAGTACTGAGTAACAAAGATTCTCTTTGCTGATTCAGAGAACTTGGTGGTTCTGTAGATTGTCCACACTAAATTAAATCCCATGCAATCCCAACCAGAAAATTGTATCACTCTTTGGATTTGTCTCTTTTCCTATGCCATGCCAAGCTAGCTGGCAGTAAAGCAGATTTACAGAATAAAAACAAATTGGTACTATTTCTTCCTGACTCTTGTTTTCTTCTGATTATCTTCTGAAAGCTTTGTAATAGAGCCAAAGGTAATTTATAGCCAAAGTTAAATGAGATGAATAACCGGCAACTGTAAAGTGTTAGATTTCTTTACAGGGTAGCACTCCAGAGGGTAGACAAAACAAACTGGCCAAAGGAGGCAGTTATAGTAAACTATGCTTCATTAAACACATGAAGAGTTAATTCTGTTCAATAAGCTTTTGTTAAATGTCTACTTCCTTGAAATGAAAACGGTCATAAAAAAGTGAGGTAACTCTAAAGGATTATAGCAGGAAGGCATCTGTCGCCACACAGACATTCAGTGCATTCATACTGTACTAGTGAAAGGGCTGAGAAAAGTGACAGAAATGCCAATTTTGCAGCACTGCAAAGTGTAGAGTTCTTCAAGCTGTCCTTTGGTGGGATGGTCAAAGGAAGTTAATAACTCTAACTTTGAACATTCTTCCCAAAATCCATGCTGTGATTCGCTGCTCCTGGGACCAGCACCAGAAAAAAAATGCATTTCCACCAAATTTTCTGCTATGAATGACTGAAGAAATGAACTGGCCAACACATCCATACGACAGTCCACAAAAAAGTTCACAATCTCTACTTTCTAATCCATATGTATTGCAAACACAGAAATTTCTCTCTGGATAATTACCTCTACAGTGATTCAGCCATTTTCACCCAAGGTAAGCATGAAGCTTTCAAGGACATTTACTCCTATGCTCACTCTTCACAGTATCTCCATTTGTTGTTCCACAAATCAGATTTCTTAAATCAACATATACTTTCAGTAACCTCACATTCCTTCCCAATGAGCCACAAAAAAAAACATTCACTTATAACTTCACATGCAACCAGATTGACAAATAAGACTGGAGATGAAAAAAAAAAAAAAAAAATCACAGAAAAACCACAACAAGCCAAACGTTAGAAATGTTTCTTTGGGTTTTTTTTCCTCTTAAGGGCCACAGTAGGTCAGTCACTTGTAAGGTTAAGCTGGAATTGACAAAAATTCTGCAGAGCAGGATCAGACACAGGAACATCTTATTGGCAACTAAGAGGATGGCAAGGTATTTCCATTTCTTTTCAGTTGGACAGGTGTGGAAAATGGACATGCATCTGTCATAGCACAGGGTTCACAGAGAAAGGTGACCAGAGACACCAAGGTGACACCAAGGAACTGCAAGTGCAACAAGCAGACAGCAGGCTCAAACCAAAAGAAAGTAATTCTTTACAACCATCTTTACAATACAGTACTGTAGATGCTGAAAATATACACAGATTGAAGTAAAAGCTGGACATGTTGCCAGAATGGAAGTCTACAATGCACAGAAACTGCCTCTGGCTCATGAACTGCAAGCTGGGAAAGAATTCATGGACAATATATGCTTATTCTCTTTTATATTTACCATTTTTTTTACCTTTAACCTCTTCTCAGACAGGGAATGCTGGCATATACAGGCCTCTGAACATGCCTAGGCTCATGTTTTACAGAAAATGAAGTTACATTCATATTCACAGACTTTTCTTTTAATTTCTCCCAATATTCCACATATTCATCATTAAAAATACTTATCTCATATGACAGACCAATGTAATAAGTAAGAATGGTGCTGATTTTTACATTGATAATTGCTTCAGATCAAGTTGTAATTAGAGTATCTTTTCCTTAGTCAGTTTAATTTGGTACAATAACATGGAAAGATTCAGAAAAAAGATAAATATTGGATTAGTTAACAATGTCTTCTAAACTACATCACAGTTAGACAAAACTATCTAGTCATGTTGCAATTCCTCCAAGGCACAAAAATCAAGGTAGTCTTGAATTACCAAAACATTTATTTTCCCAATCTGCACACTTTTTTTTTTTTTTTTAAACAATCATAGCATCGTAGAATGGTTTGGTTGGAGGGGGCCTCCAAGATCATCTATTTCCAGCCCCTCTGCCATGGGCAGACACTGTTCACTAGACCAGGTGGCTCGGAACTCCATCCAGCCTGGCCTTAACACTTTCAGGGATGGGTATCCACAGCTTCTCAGGGTAACCTGTTCCAATGCCTCACCATTCTCACAGTAAAGAATTTCTTCCTACTATCTAATCTAAACCTACTCTCTTTCAGTTTGAAGCCATACCCTTTGTCCTGTCACTACATGCCCTCTCCAGTGTTCTTGTAGGCTCCCTTTAGGCACTGAAAAGCTGCCATAAGGTCACCTCAGAGCATTCTCTTCTCCAGGCTGAACAGACCCAACTCCCTCAGTCTGTCTTTACAAGAAAAGTGCTGCAGCCCTCTGGCCATCTTGGTGGTCCTCTGGACTTGCTCCATGTCCATGTCCTCCATGTCCCAGTACTCCAAGTGGGGACTGAACAGTAAATGCAGTAATTTAGATACTTAAAACACAACAAAATACTATGTTGCTATCAGTTACAAATCAAGAATTTGCATTGATACTCTGACACCGACTGCAGCTCAGCCTACCCAAACCATATAACCAGACTCCAAAAGTATATTTTGAAAGGAATATCTTGCAATATCATTGGATCTTTAAACAGCTGAGGAGGGCGCATCCCTCATGCTTGGATGAATACTTCTAACAGTAGGCAACCATGGCAAAATATGAGAGTCAGGAGCACCCTTTCTTCCCTTTCAGGAAAAAGTAAGGTACCTTGACTGCCTCGCATGCCAAAGCAGGCATCCAACCATTGCTAAATTTTATATAGGATATCATTCTCGGAAGGTCAAATAACTAAGTTTTTTCCTCTGATGAGAAAGGAGATCAGGAACAGCAAAGAAATAATTGTTTGGTCCTATTTTTACCCAGGCAGGGCAGACACTGTGTCTGTTCTTTTTCAACTTGATGCAGATAACTAACTACATCTTTCCTGCTGCCTATGATGAAAAAAACACATTACTTAGCCATAAAAATACATCCAGTGTTGACAAGAAATTGAGATACAATTTACAAATAAAATGCAATACACATGACTGGCTTCCTTCACTGACATTTAGCTGCCATATATAAAAAGGACCTAAAAGCAATCTAGAGAGACTGTAGGTTAAGAAATACCTGTTATAAGAACCACTTTATTTATTGTCTATTAATTTCAGGCAGATGTCCCTGGATCAATATTTATAGTATTTTCAACCAACATTTGTTTAAAATAAATGATTCAAAACCTATTGAAAATAAATCCCATAGGCTTGGAACCTCAGGAGTCTCACTACTGCAGCACCAAGCGATTGATAGCAATGTGAGGAATGCAGGTATTGAAGAAGAGTGCAAATGAAAATATAGCCCTTCAGAAAGTTTGTCTCAAATCTATTCCAAGCTTTGAAGATAAAGATATTTCAGTCCTCCTCCAAATGGGGGAAGGAGAACAACAAACAATCTTAACTCTTCTCTTTCAACAAGTGTTTGACTAATAGGGTTGGTGGTCTCCGTGCAAACTTCATATTTGAGCCTGGGTTCAAAGTATTCTCAGGAATACACAGGCTCCTTTTATACAGGACAGAATAGAACTGTTCTGGTAGTTGAGCATAGAGAACCACGTATTAACTTCCCAGAAGGGCAAACTAGCCCGTGCAGAAAATCCTGGTCCTGAGACTCGCATGTAACAGTGCACAGGTTGGAAATAGAGCCCTTGCAACCCTACTGAAGTGCACCATACATTCACATGACTCTAAAACAAAAAGATCCCCAAAACTCTTCTGCCATCCCATTACGCTGAAGAGATTTAACTGTGCCAACATGCACGGGAAGTAGTGCTTTCTCATTTTTAATTTTCTCCTTAAAAGGAGATTTCGCCTCAAAGAACATTATCTACATGTCCCCAAGAAGTCAAAGAAACCAGAGTCTGAAGAAAGTAAAATGTTATTTTGGATGTTAATGTGTTATTTTACTTTCTAATTTAAACAGAAGAAGCACCAATTTCAGATTTAGTATAAACACATCCAATGCCATTTAACATAAACATTTTCCTTACAGCCAGTAAGGATTGGCATGTCGGTTTCAAATGTATCAGACCAGTGCACTCTGACCACAAAAATCCATTCTTAGCCTTAACTACTGAAGTCCTTTCCAATGTAGCAATGACTACATTACTATACACTCTTCAAACAGTAAACTTACCCATCTCAGATACTTCTAATTAGAGGACAAAACTAAGCTGCTGTCTAAATTTAACAGGGAAGGCCGGAGTTGGGGATCATAATTCAGGCCTTAAGGGCATTCCAGTCATGTCCTCCACCTCCAGCAGAACCCATAACTCTCACAGCCACCAGCTAAGTCAGTAACACAACTTCAGAAAGCTCTGTCTGCAAGGTACCACCCCGAAGAATAACTGTTCTCATTAGCTCTTCTAAAGAAAAGCAATAGAAAGCCAAGTCATTAGACCACATATTTTCCTCATCATCTCCAAGTGTCTGTGAATTCCTGAGAGAATCTCTGCAGAAGGAAGTCTAAAGAAGTTCAGCTTTGTTCTATCCACCGCATACATACGTGTAATTCAGAAAAACATTGAATGTCAAGTATTGTGTTCCCATCCCCACCCGTTTATCCTCAGTTACTGCAAAAAAATTGGCAGAACCTGAAGAAAAAAAAAATAGTTTTGTCACAAAAAAAGTAGTTAGTGGTAATCACTGCATCTTATTTTACATGGTTTGCAACATACCTGAAAGGTAGTTTTCAAATTCCTCAGAAAGAGTTCTTCATCGGTGTAGGCTAAAACATGTGCTTATGTCCCTAGTACAACCCATCAGCACAGTTTTTGATATACAACTTTTAAGTTAAGAATGGTGGCATCACTGCCACCATATCACTTACCACATATCAGATAAAAAGTAGCATGTAGAAAAAAAATTAATTTATATCACAGAACTTTCCAAAGTAGGAAATAAAGAATACATATGCAAAACATTTACTTCTGAAAGAAAAACAAATATGCTTGAAAAAGACTAACTGCTTGGGTCATGCATAGTAGTTGAAACATGGTTGTTACAGACAAATCAAAGAACAAAAACACTCACTAGAATGTTTAGAGTTAGATTATCAGTGTTGAACTATATACCATCACATAAAGTCCTTAAATCATTGCTTTTTAAATTGCTTGTTCCCACATTGAGTTCTTGAGCTGCTTATAGCCCAGACTCATTTTGTTATTAGTTACATTGTCAATTTTATTTCATCTACATTTGAAGAAATGTTCCTCAAAAGTTGCAATTTTGCAGAGGAAAGGTGTGTTCCCCCCCCTCCTTTAACCTGTGCCTCAAATTACCTGAGGCCAATGATCTTTCGGTCTTATTGTTCAAACTGATGTCAGTTCCAGTATTACCCAAAGCACATATCTTAAGCAGTATCTGAAGTCTGCTGCCTCCTATGCTTAGCTTAACATCTATAAATATATTCAGGAATTAGTTCTAAAATCCATACAAAAATCATGAAGCCCAAAAATTTACAGGAAATACTTTATAAAACCAACTAGTCTTGGGAAACTGAAAATACTAATCCTTCCCTCTCTCCCCCCCAAACAACTTGGGGAACAGTTTAAAAATGACTGCCAGCCTCATGCACAGAAAGAAAAATACAGTTGTTCTGCAGACTTATCGATGAGAATTACAGCATTACCAGGAGACTAAAGTGGCCAGGAGACAATGTTTCTGTTTTCCCAAAGAAGTATAAGCTCATCCCTCTAACAATTTTTATTTTAAAAAAAAAATAAAAATTCAAGAGTACAAAAATTTTCCTTAGAATCACAAACACATTTAGAGTAAAATTTGTTACATTTATTGTTCAAAATATTTTTTCAAATTCTACATATTATATATATGCATATTAAATAGAAGGAGACATGTTTTGCCCAAGGTACATACAACTATCACACATTTATTTATAAAAGGGAAACGTAAGAAGCAAGGTAAATTTCTTAAACTCAGCTGCATCATAATTAAACATGGTGAGCAGTTGTGAGAAAAATATTGGAAAGACAGATTGATTTATAGTTATTAAAGCTTGAGAGGAGCATAAAGGTTTTCCTTTGAAGTTTTAGGAATGCAGATGTCATTTCAATGCTGACTTCAGTAAGTCCTGCTTTGCTATTAGAAGTCATATATTTCTTACAAGTCAGTCCTAGCGTATCTAAGCATTTTACTGATAAAAAGTAGGATAACCTGAAATTGTTCAAATTAAATTTGAATGGTCCACTGAACCCTTAATGATGTCTAATCCCTTCCTTTTTGAGATTGTGGGTGTATTTTCCGAAAGGCTGTTGAAAAGACTATCTTCAAATAAGCCTTTTTTAAGAAGCTTCTTAAGTCTCAAAGAGATTCAGAACAAGTGAGTAACCAGATCCAGGAAAAACTGGGGTGAATAAACCCACTTAAAGCTGGTATAAAACACACAAAAATTATGTCATGAAAATTAAGCAGTATGATTTATACATATGAATTTTCTGTCATGATTTTCAATACCTATTTCACAACATGTTCCCTTGCAATAACACCTTCACAATTATTAATTAGTATTACCAGAATCTGAACATCCGGTAAAAGTACTAAAAAAATTTTTCAATTGAAAAATCTTTTGAATACTTTTCTTGATTTTGCTGACTGCTATGTCAAAATAGTTCTAGTCACAAACCATCTTAGCAGTAATCATGATCCAGTCTATTTAGAAAACTTCAATTTCAAAAATAGAAACCCACTAATTTGTAGATAGATTTTAATCCATGTATGCACTTGCTATAATGTACTTAGCAATAAGCTAAACACAGCTTTAAAGGCAAAAATTAAATGTCTTTTCTCCACCAGCTCCTAAGACTGAAAACCACACAACTAAATTTGTCCAACATATGTATTTTACTACTTAATAATAGCATGATAATAATTAATAAAACTTAATAATTACATGATAGCATCTAAGAAACTCTTATTTTAATGTTCTTGGACAGGCAATTAAAGGTTGCATGGCTCAAAAGAGGAAAATACAATTATTTCCTGTGCATATTTGGGTACTGAAAAAATAAAATTACCACATCAGAATATATTTGGATATGTATATCCAAATGACCAGGAACTCAACTATTTTTGAAAAAAGAAAACAGGGAAAAAAACAAAAAGACAATCTAAATATCAACTGTTGCTACTATAGGCACAGGCTTTGCAATGAAGTTTCCTACAAAGGGAGTCTTCACTATGATACTGACACAAATCCCATTGTCAAAAGCTTCAGCTTACTTAGCAGTCAGTAAGAGAATCATACTATACTTTAGGTAATGAAGTCTAAATTCTAATGCACACCCACCTGTCTTAGCTTTAAGTGCTGTGTTACTTAATTCACTGTTTTTCAAGGACTGTGCTTTTAATAGCTGTATATCATTTTCTACATACAATAATGCATATGTTTATAATTTTAAGTTATTTTTTGCTATAGGAAAATTGGCTAAGCCCTTCTTAACCAGATTTTAAGTGTGCAGCAATTTATCCTATCACTTTCCAAAACGTGTTTGTACAAGTCACTTCAGCTACTGATGAACTTTCACAGATAAGCATATATTGAGATTTCAAACACTACTAAAATCTTACAGTTTAGAAAATACTAGCCAGTAGNTGTGTTTGTTCAGCTACTGGTGAAGAAAATACTACTAGTTTAGAAAATACTAGCCAGTAGCTAGTTTCTCTAAGGGAGATTTATTGTGATGTGAATTTTAGTACAATTACATTCAATAAGTTGTTCAAATGCACCTTATGCTTTGTTCAGTGCACAAGGAGAAAGGTTAGACATACATCAATATCTTCTCCCTGCTGCCACTTTCCTAAGAAAAAGATAATTTCCAGGCTGGTGAGATCATGCATAAGTCCCAGCATTATCAGCTGATGACCACTGAACTTGCAGCAAGCACTAGAATGGGTCAATTTTACGTTATTTTTGTAAAAACTTGATGACTTATCATGAAACAAGGGTGAACACCAGAAGCATCAGCACAGTATTTTGTGTTTTTCTAATTAACTGTCGTTTAATGTTAAGAGTGGCATAAGTTTAAAGTAAAACAAAAATTTGTAATTCTTTCACAGTGCCCTTGGAACCAAGGCCTCGACAGATGTGATGTACCAGTTGTCGATTCTTCAGATACTGTGACTTACTGCTACTGTTTGTGTTTGTTGGTTGGTTTTTGGTTTGGGTTTGGTTTTTTTTTTTTGTAATATTTGGCTATCTTATGTTCTCCAACATCATTTGCCAAACTCTAAAATGGATAGTTAAATAGATGCTTAGCTCCAAGTCCTACCTGTGCTGTATATGCAAATACCATTCTGAACTGTGTTTAATAAATGTGATAGATGTTCTCCAGTCTAGAAAGGTAATACTTAAAAAATCTATCATAGAATAGATTCTGCAATATTGTTGTTCAAAGGACTCAGAGGAGTTGTGTGTGGTTTTGCTTTTACGGAGACTGTCTCACACTCTGCATTTTAAAAATTTATACCAATGTAGAAAGCTAGGTAATTTCAACTGTTAATGGGAATCTCAAGGGAATCACACAGACCAATAATCTCTCAGATGACATACTGCTCTCCTACTATGAGATCCTTAAAGGATTATCAGCATCTTCACCAAAAGCAACAGTTGATAAAACGGGAAAGCTGATGTATATTCTACTACTTTACAAGGGGAATAAAATCCGTTAAGTCACGTTACAGTCTTCATTTCAAACCACTCTTAAAAAATCGACATTTACATCTTTCCCTATCTGCTAATATGCTTTAAACACACAAGTAGGGATTGCTTAAAGCTTTCACAGAGCTACTCCTCTGCAATTTGGAAAAATACATGAAATTATACAACAGTTTTCTGAGTGAAGTGGAACATGCGTCTTCAACTTACCAATCTCAGTTCTTCCCAGGTAGATTCAGCAGACAACCTGTCCCTTTTCAAGCTGCTGTGCACTGATATAATTAACTACATTCATTTAAGATCTCTTAAGTTCTTTAGGTCTTTTTAAATAGCTATGCATTATTCTGCAGACTTAGACAGTGAAGTGTCAGGTATCAATACATCGTTATATTTTGAGATAGACAACTGAACTTGTCCCTCTGCAAGTTCAGAAGGCAGAACAATAGCTGTCCTCATTTATTTTCAGGCAAAATTCGAGCAAGGAGAAAAAGTAGGAGATGAAAAGCATGTGCGGTTGAAAATGCAGTAAATAGTTTTTCCACTTCACTCAGAAAACTACCATATAATTCCATGTATTTTTTCAAACTGCACTTTATTCCTCATACTAATTTTTTTTTCCTGTCTGTCCAGCTACCACATATTCTCACACCCACCTAAATAAGTTTCCTTTTTCCTTAGAACTGAAGCAATTTCAATTGTTTTAAGGTTTATTACATTTGCCTTAGGTATTGCTTAGCTAAAATACACATATTCAGCTCATAATTCACTATAAATAACTCTGCAACTTTCCTTTGAGCATTATCCAAGTCATAACAGTACCTAGCTCCAAAACCAAACTCATTGGAGTCCTATACTTTAGAGAAGGGAAGTTACAACTGCCCAGCACCTCTGGAACTTGAAAGAGTCTTTGCTACCATATAGCCTCACAGTCTTCTCTGACAACACTATTTTAACTAGTTCTTTCTTGGATTGAATTTCTATGTCCTAGTGATATCAAAGTAACATTGTTATCCACTATCCATATTTCTTGGTTCTTGGTTTTTTGGTATTCATTTTTCTTTGTCTGCCTACAAATAAATATTCAGAGAAATTCTTCACTTTTGATTATACTCTAAATTTTGCTTTTGTGGTCTTCATAATTTGCAGCACACATTTTCCACCTCTTTTTCTGAGAACAATACCAGGAAACCAGCCTGACCATCCTCAGATCTAAGTGAACTGAAGGCAGCCTCCTAATTCAATATTGCATAAAGTCAAGTCAGCAAATTTCTGTTCTACTTCCCCATGCTCCTACTCACTTCCTCTACACCTTCCATCTCCCTCTGGTCTTCTAATAGGAATTTCAGAGACAAAAAAAAACCCAAAAGAAATAAAAAACTCTGGTGTCTTTAAAGATTTATCAAACACTTTTTTCTAAATTGCAATATCTGAGGCACCAAATTCCTTACTTCTATATAAATAAGCTGTTTTTTAACCACTAAAACTGTAGAGGATTCAGTTTTGAGACACAGAACATCAAGCCACAGAGACAGAGAGGAGCTGTCTGACTAAAAATACATATTCTACTGCTCTATACTACAGTGAGAATTAAGGATCCATTTTTAAAAGGCATCATGGACAATTCCTGCCTCAAGTAAGCTTTAATTTAAAGTACAGGCTCTAAGAATACATGTGGACACTGCACACTTAAAACTCACAACACAAAGAAAAAAAATATTTGCTCCCTTTTGCCCTACTTGTATTCTTCCTCTTCCAGTCAACGTATTTAAGATTAAACTAAACTTTTAAGGAATACAGATTTATGGGGCTGTTTGACTTATCCTTCCAATAGAGTCCCACTGCAAAATAAACACGCACATGGGACTGTGTGGAATTAGGACTGAGCAATACATCAATGCTCATATTTTTAAAACTGTGTATTTAAAATTCTGACTGATAGTGTTCCACCAGAAAACTGGAAGAAGACATCATAGTTTCAGTCCTGTTTAATATCTTTGTATCTATCTCAGTCAGTTTGCAGATGACTCTAGGCATCCTGATCTGCTGGAGGGCAATAAGGCTCTGCAGGAAAATCTGGACAGGCTGGATCAATGGGACAAGGTCAATTGTGTGTGGTTCAACAACGCCAGGTCCTGTCCCTTGGGTCACAACAAACCCAGGCAACACCATAGGCTGGAAGAAGAGTGGCTGGAAAGCTGCCTGGTGGAAAAGGACCTGGTGTTGCTGGTCAACAGCAGCTGAACATGAGCCAGCAGTGTGCCCTGGTGGCCAAGAAGGCCAATGGTATCTTGGCTTGTATCAGAAACAGCGTCGCCAGAAGGGCTAGGGAAGGCATCATCCCCCTGTACTCAGCACTGGTGAGGCCGTACCTCAAATCTTGTATCCGGTTCTGAGCCCCTCACTACAAGAAAGACATTAAGGTGCTGAAGGATGTCCAGACAAGGGCAACAAAGCCTGTGAGGGTCTGGAGCACATCTTATGATGAGCAGGTCTTATGATGAGGGAGCAGGGAGTTGATTGACCTGGAGAAAAGGAGGCTCGGGGGGGTGATCTTATTGCTCTCTTCAACTACCTGAAAGGAGGTTGTAGCCAGGTGGGTGTCGGCCTCTTCTCCCAGGTAACTAGTGACAGGATGAGAGGACAGAGCCTCAAGCTGCACCAGGGGAGGTTCAGGTTGGTCATCAGAAAGAATTTCTTAATGGAAAAGGTTATTAAGCATTGGAACGGACTACCCAGGGAGGTGGTAGAGTCACCATTCCTGAAGGTGCTCATGAAACAACTGGATGTGACACTTAGTGCCATGGTCTAGTTGACAAGGTAGTGATCAGTCAATGGTTGGACTCCATCTTAGGGGTGTTTTCCAACCTAAATGATTCTGTAATTGCTTCTTAAACATAAGAAGCATATACAGAATTTCTTCTTATACATTTTGTATGAACATATAGCAACAACATGATATCCTCAATAAAAATTTAAGCCATCCTACAGAAAAATAACTTTTTAAAGGAAGATTTTAGACATATATATATATCTTCCAAATCCTTCTTTTGTATATACATGCTACAGTGAAAAGTTTTGCCCTAGTACAGATGTTTGGTTTACTTTAGTTGAACTTAAGAGCTTTTCAAGAGTAAGAACACATATGAATGTAACTCTGAGGTAACATTTTCCCATAATCCAAGATTAGTTCTTGTAACTGGGAGACACAATCTTGAATACCTCAGAAATTTGTTTAAGTCTTTACATCCTTACGTTACTGCAGTGTTCACTATCCTTGTCTTCCAGTTGTTGCTTTTGTGATCTCTGAAGTATAGACCTAACCCACAGAAAGAAAAATAATTATCAACATGGTAGAAAAAAAAGCTAAATCACACAAATCCCACCCAGTGCAAATATATTTGCAGGGTTTCCAAAAGAAAAAATTAATTCTTGTTAAAATAAAGTGAGCACTAGATAAGAGCAAGAAATATCACTGCTACTTCAAGTACGTTTCCCAGTATCCCATGTTCCTGGAGACATAAACAAAATATAGATTCATTCAAAAGTTGCCAAGAAACAACTGTGCCTCAAACAGCAGCCATGAAAGAAAGGAAGCTCAAGTTTACAATGTCACACAATACTACACAAGCACATTTCCCCTGCATACCAGGTGTATCTTGCAAAAATGCAGATACATTGGAATAGCAGGTGGCCCGCATTAGAGAAACTTCAACAGACTTGTTCCAGTGCCAAAAAACCACATTTTCTTCTGGCTAAAAATAACAGGTTAGTATTTGGCATTCTGAGGAAATTATAAACTATTCCATTTTAAAAATCCATGTTATTCAGGAAATTCCTACGTATATACCACAACACAGAGAAAATAACATTGTTTAAAAATACTGAATAACGCAATATTAATAATATCTGAGTTACGTTTCAAACCACTCATAGTTCTTGGCTGGTATTTTTTTTCTGCAAAAAGGTCTACGCAAAAGAAAAAAAAGGAGGCTTAAGGGTTTTGCAATATGAAGATATTGAAGTATGAGGCAATGCAAGCCTTTTTAGCACAGCAAAGGCTATTTTACCTTCTCAAAATTGGTCCTAACAATGGGTTGCTTCACAGTATAGTGGCATGTCTACTTTTTTTCGATTAAATATTTTGGCTTACAGTAACCACAGGTTTTCAGCTGAATGACACCAAATTATTTCAATCAGTTGCAATTTCATCTTAGCCATCCCAGTTTATCCAATATTTTGCCTTTCCCACACAGATGTATTTGTCGTCTTTGAATCTGCGCTTGTGTATCTCCCGTTTCTTTCATTTTGCCGTTCCTCCACAGAAGAGGAACTGATAAACCTTCCCTTTCCTCTTATGTCCACATGCTGTATGATCAATTCTTACATCCCTTTACATTTCAGTTTCTCATATATTCCCTGTCTACATCCTTTCATACCTGAAGGCATAGGGGCCACACTCAATCCCACAGTACCAGTTCCTAATACACTTTTGTCTAAAAATCTTCCTGTTGTGTTCTTAGTTCTTTTTAAGCACTTTGTGATTCAGAACCAAACCTCTGGTAAGCAACCTCATAAACCAACCTAAAAACCTACAATAAGTAGTGACTACCCTACTGTACACTAAAACTTTCCAGTATATTACTTGGAAAAAGGAATTTTTTGCACGGCTTTTTGTTTGTTTTTGAACTTTCATCTAGCATAACAAAGAGAAAAAGATATCCTTCAAAGTCTGTTATTGGCTGCTGGAAAAGAGAAATGAGCAGCTGGAATAAGGATGAAAGAAAATACAGTGTTATGAAGAAACAAAACACACTATTTTGCAGCTTAACACTGGACCTGTGACCACACTAATGAGGAACACCACAAACACACGCCTCATGAAGCAGAGTAAGAGAATGCTCTGTTTGCAGGAGGAGAGCACAGAGTTGTAGCTGAGCATACTCTTTAGCTGAAATGTTTATCTACAGACCTTCAGATTTATGCAGAGATTAAATCCATTACTTAAGAGCACTCAACCACTGCTTCTCCACGGGAGGCCTGTTACTAAGATGTACGTGGTGGGTCTCTGCTGTGGAAATGGCTGATTACAATACTCAGGTCAAAAAAGTCACCTCCAACACACTAACAAGGTTGTTCAGCACCACTATCTATCTAAGGCTATCCGATACATGCAGAGATTAAATGCCAATTTCTATCCTTCCAGTTTTGTTTAATAAAAAAGACACTTCAGGATTTTTAAGGGTAAAATGTTTTCAAGAAACATATTCTTTGTCTCAGTTCTCTGAGGCATATACTAGCAGGGACTCCTCAGTCAGAGTCCCATTCCTTCGCTGGAGTCAAGGAGAAGATTCCTAATGACTTCACCAGACACCAAAGTGGATTTTCTATGTCCACAACCATTTTACACAGCTGATGGCTTAACCTGTCTTTTCTTTTTTATTTATATATTTCTTTTTTAAATTACTTGTCTGAGGTTATTTATAGCTTTAAAAACTAAAATAAAACCAAAACAAACAAAACTCACAAAACAAACAACAAAAAACCAACCAACCAAAAAATGTGTCTTTCAAAGGTCTAAGGAAAGGAAGAAAACACACACAGCCCAGTGAAGTAAAATACAGTTTTTCAGGCCAACATAATGTTGTGTTACCATATCTTCCAATAAGAGATTTAACTCCAATTTCACATGAACATGTGAACTACTATGTGAAATACAACCTAAAATCAGTAGAGGTATGTATTTCAATAGTCAGAAGTTTGTCATTAATACAACAGCCAATTATACATAATTCAGAGTATTTTGTCATTAACAGGAGATACAGTACAGGCAAGGTTACAGTGGGTGACACTGGAATTATCATGTTACTTCCAAGAAAAAGTAAAATCATTAAAAAAAACCAAAACCAAACAAAACAACAACAACAACAACAAAACAAAGCACTGCAACCTTTTCCTTGCAACAAGCATGAAACTGTGTTGAATCACCACATTTAACTCTTAAATGGCAAAAAAAGGAAAAAAAAAAAAAAGGCTTAAAAGTGGACACTCACTTCATGTTTTCTTCTGCAAAGGTGACAAGGATGTTATGTGTTCCCTGCAATTTACTGAGACAGCAATGTTAAGCCAGGTCTCCTTGACATCACTTCTGGCCATTGTCACTTAAACCCTTTAGGAAAGGGCTGCTTAGGAACTAGAGCAGGGTATAATAGTACCAGTTCAAAAAAGACAAATACCCATTATTGTACCTGTCCTGCTTTATAGATTTTATGTCACAGACATTAATTAGGAGACCCATACTTTTTAAGGCATCTCATTAAACCTGAAAATTAACAAGTCCATCGTGATGATTATCTGACAACCAAGCAGGTAATTCTGATGTCATTAGGATGATTTTAATGCAAAGAAACCCTTATGAGGAACTCATATGGAACACACTACGCAGACTGAAAGAACTGGTCTTTGCAGCCATTGACGAGAGAATTGGCTTTATGAATACCTGACACAGACCTGACACTCCTTTTTGCTTGACACAGCTCATGAGACTACTAGTGTCAGGTCCAAGAGAGCCACAGAGCTACAAGATTTGTTAGGTAAATGATGAAACAACTTTGCAACTGCAACAATCATACACAAGCATAGTAGCAGACAAGGAAAAAAATCTCTACCCTCTTATTTCCTGGGAAAGAGTTATCTCTATGTTTTCCACATCAAATCAGTATTGGATCTAAATCCTAAGCACTCTACTGAAAGCTGAGATTAATGCAGACATATAAAATTTAAAACCAGTTCAAAATATGCTTACCAAACCTTTCACTATTCTGCTGGATTTTGTGGGTTTGGTTTTCAGGGTTTTTTTTCCCTTAAAAAAAAAAAAGAAAGCAGTAAGCCTTCTCATATATTAGCTTTTGGAAAAAGTGTTTATGGGATTCAGTGTTTGCTGTCCAGTATGAAGTTTTGAATAGAGTAACGTTAAGCTGATAAATGTGTGACTAATTCATGGATTATTTAAATAGCATGCACAGTATTACATGGACACTGCTCAGGTTTCTAGTGCTAAAGATTTCTTCATGTTCTTTCAGTAAATTCCTGCTTTTACGGGGATAGAGATTAGTATTTTCTAACCAACCTGGAATGGAATGGTTTACAATGTTCAATTTCAAAAGCATTGCTTTTACTGTGTGTTTACATACTTGTAGGACTAAAGATTCAACCATGTGCACAACTTTATGTGTCCCAAAATTTGTAGGACATTGTACATAACCTGTCACTTCACCATATTTGTTATTTCTAAAATCTTTGCTTGGTTCTAGATGACTTCAAAGGTTTTCCTTCAAAATGATTAGCTAAACCCCAAGTTTTGCTGTTACAGCATTTCCTGTAAAAATATCTTATATACATATGTGTATATTCTTTTTTTTTTAATATATACATATACAGACATACGTATATATGCACACACCACCCTCTCAAGCGGGAGTGGGAGGGGGCGGGATGGGAAGAAGCTTTGTGTTATTACCTTTTTGTCCAAAACCTAAATCTGATTCATATGAACAAAATAAAAATGGATTTTTTTTTTCCCAGGACAGAATGCCCCTTACTTTATTTTCTGTTGGGTGTCAGCTTCAAAACTAATCTCTATCTCTCAAGCTCTACCACAGTCAGGCAACTGCAACAGTGCCTATTCTACAGTACAAGACAACTCCATCAGCAAAGTGTCTTAATTTCCCATTATTTTCAGCATTTATGAAGAACAGTTTTCAGAACACGTCCATTTTAAAAAAATACAAATTTTACTGACACTAAAAAGTAGAAAACACAAAACCAGATTTTAACACAAATATATATATATTTTTTGTATATGTATATACAAAAATATACATAAGTTAAGAATGTTATTAATTAAAGCAACAGTTTAAAGCAAATGTATGGGACAAATTTATATCTCCGCAAGTTTCAATTTTGTCTTTTAAGCCAGGAAAGCTACGATCTGGAAATAAAACTACATCAGCCACTTGTTACATGATCCTGGGGTCTATTCAACAGGCTTTACCTAAAGAAATAATTTGTAAAGTAAACTATCACTGTTATTAAAGGGTAAACAGGAAAGATTGATGAACCAATTTGCCAGATACCTTAGAAACATACCACTCATGGGAAAATTTTTGCTGTTGACTGATCTTGTATCCCATGTGTACCCAGAATGTTTTACAAGTTAAATATAATTTATTGCTCTCTTGAATGCATCCTATCTAAAGGTTTCTAAGCCAGATCAGTCCTAAATGTAAAAACCAGCATTGTTCAGGCAGTCTCTTTATATTGGTCAAGCAACTAGTTTTATAGCCTGACAGGACCACCTATGTGAGCTTTAAGTAATAAAAATAGCATTAAAAAATACAGGGAAAGAAAGATAGGAAACATGAAGGGGTGATAGGACAGACATGGGAGGGAAGATGATAGGTCTAAGATTAATTTTGTAGATGCAAAAACATCATGCAATTTGCAATCAGCTCTAATTATTCAATGGTTTCCCACCAAAGCAAAGGATAGAATTTCAAGACTCTGGTCACCCTGTAAAGCCTACTAACTTGGAAAAGGTACTAATAAGGTCAAGAAGAAGCACTAAACATAATAGTTCAGTTTTGTTCACCTTCATGCAGAGAAAAAGCAACTCATCTCATACATAACATCACACCTTTTAAGATCAGTAAGTGTTCTAAACTATTTTTCACTTACCGCCTAAACTTGCAGGGTAAACATGATGTTACAGAGCACAGTATACAAGGTATCTTCTAGATTCACAGACACAGAGCATGATCACAATTTACCAATTTAGTAATTACATATTAAGACTGATCCTATAAGCTTTAGCCAGACATTTCATTGGTATTGACTCCCATATGTTGTGAACAATCCCACTACTTGTGTAAAGCTGTCTTCAAGAGATCAGGGGCCGCTTCTGCCTAAATATGCATGCTCAACAGGGTCCCATTCCTGTTTTATGATAGAGGAGAACAAAGGTTGAATAAAACAATGCTCCACTGCTTCACATGCAGGGGAACACATGGACCTTTCTCTCATGTCAATGCAACATTTTTGTGCTGACAGCAAGTCTTTGATGATAAACTAAAAAGCTTTTCAATTTTACATCTCTTTATCTCCCCGGTTTAATATTTCCTCAATTTAAAGAGTGGGAACTCTCCTTTTATGGTATAATACAATGGGTTTATGTAATAGCAACTCAGCAATAATGGCCTTCAACAAGTTGCTTACATGAAATCCAATTTTTTTTCATATACTTGTCATGCAATTAGAATTTTGTGGTCACTGAAAATCTACATGTTTATTCACATTCCAGTTATTATTAGGACCATCATATTAACAGTACACTTTTCTACTTACAAAGACCAAACGAGACAACACTATTGGTACAGACTTGTATGTGGAAAAAACAGAGGGGGAAAAAAAGTCCATGTAAAACATGTCTGAAGCCAGTGATATTTACATCAAGAGAAACTGGACAATTTGAAAACAACATCGAGAAATTGGAGTTACCCATCATCTTCATGAGAAGTTGTAACTCTCTTATTTATATATACACTGAGTCTTCAAAATTTATGGCAACTAATTTCAGGTTTAAGTAGGGATAACACTATGACAGTCAACCCCAACCCTTAGTTCAGTTGAACTGGGTGCATTTCTAACTTCACATTAACTTCAAAATCAGAATCTCCAAAGCCACAATTCAGAACTGCCTCAACAGGCTTTCCTCACACTTAGGTAAGGTCAAAAATGCTTTTTTCTCAGAATAAAAACAGAGCACACAAAAGTCACAGTTTCCAGGACATCCATTTTGTAGATCTGTCCTTCAGCTGCTACAAATATCGATAAGGTTTATCCACTGTTTATTCACATTTATGTTTGTGATTTTACAAGATAAACTTGAAACATGAAAGGAAAGCTACAAAAAAAAAATTAAAATCTCACGGGCTTTGCCTTACTTAAATATTTGGCACATGGTTTCCAAGCAGAAATGCTACTCTATAGCTTTTCTCTGGGAAAGTCAGACACAAGGTTTGAAATCCCTCAGAAAAAGGAAAAATCCCATGTCAGTCCCATCACAAGCTAAACTTAAGGAAAGAACATCAGATTTCTTTACTGCAAGCAAGAGGCACTGTCACTGTGGGTTTGGGGGATCGTATTTATGTAGATGCGAATAAAGTACAGTCTGATACCCAACTAGAAGCCACCTGGGAAATTCAGCAGAAAAATGTCATCTGCATTTGGAGACAGCTTACATGATAAAAAAGCATCATTTCAGCTTGCCAGGAGCAGAATATTTCTGGACGTACACAAGAGCCAAGCTTCTTAGTAGCCAGCGACTACTAATAGGAGGAGTATCAAGAGATCTCAACTCTTTCACCTGCTGAGATAAAAGAGCAAGAATGAAGAATGGTCATTTTGTGATGGTGAAGGTGATATTCTAATGACAGTAAGTACATAGGCCAAAACTGCAGACTAAAAATCCTGAGAAACTTGGAGATTGAAGTACACTTTCCAGCCAAGGTCAAATGCCTTAAAACACAACAAAACCTCCCCATTCTGTGCACTGCATTCACTTTAGTAAAAAAAGACAAAGAAAATGCCTCCATCAATTACTTCAACTTTGAATTATGTTAACTCCAAAATATTCTTCTATTTCATTACAATTTTAATAAATTAATAACCTTAGCCCTGAACTTCAGCGATAACTAAGGATACTGTTACAAATATAAAATTGGCAATAAAATCTACTTTAGCTGAGTCTAACTTACTAATACCCAAACTCAGTGTCACATTCCCCACCTCATCAGTTTAAAAACCGTACTTAAATTTTCCTGTCCAAAAGCTTTTAAAATCCATTTTCATATCGTTCTTCTGTATCCCACTGAAAACGCCACACATACCAAAAAAGCCCACACAACACCACAAAAACCAAAACCAGTCACTATCTGGTGGGTATGCAAAAGAGGTTGACCCTAAACAGACAAAACTGAAAGGAGTTGTGAAAGAAAAGGATGCAACAGCTCCACAGTTCTGACCTTTAAAAGGACCCAGCTTTTCAGCAAACATGAATTCCTTTGTATTGGAGGTAAAATGGCAAATATTTCCTGTTATTAAGCAAGGTTTTGGATTACCTTGTTCTCACTCAAATGCAAGACTTTTGATAACTAACAACAATGACAATAAAAAGACTGTTAAGACTATCCTGAAGCCGTGCTAAAAAGCAGATCACATTGCTATTGGAAAGAACAATAACACTGCAGACATGGTCATCACAAAAATTGCATTAAGCTTTTTTGATGGTGCAAACAATTTTGGGGCTCTGACAGCTAGGAATTATTCCTCTGCTAATTTCAGATAAAAAAACCAACAAGGATGGAAGACAAAAACTAATGACCTGCTGCTTTAGAAGTGAAGAGATCTGAAAATAAAGACTGAACTTTAACCCTTTGGTGTCATCACAACCACAGCCCCCACGGATATCCCAGGCTTACAAATATAGCCTTCCTATCAACTTATGTTGGAAAGAGCCACTGGAATTTTTAACAAGGCTTTGAATCACAGAAACATTTTGTCTTTGGAGCTCTTCACTGATGATTCCGCAACTGCAGAGTTTTGCTCCTTTACTCCCTATGTGTCATGTTTTCAGCTTAAGTGGTAATAAAGGATGCCCTCTGCTTCATTATCATTCAAAGCAAGAGGTTGCCTTTAAGTAACCAAACACTTTTGCATAGCTCAGAGCAACAGTTGATGTTACATGCAGAAAGACCATAAAAAAGCACAGATAAGACACAAAAACAACAGGGCCCTCCAGTTTAATAAGAAATCTGACACTTTACACAGGTAGTCAGGTTCAACCTACTATTTCATAGCCCAAATTTGTGATGCATTTGACTTTGCAGTAATAATGCAAAGGTTGTTACAGGTTCTTATCTTAAGACAGCTTATTTTACCCTGCCCTTACATTTTAACTGTTACTAGTCACTGGGGCAGAAGAAATAGATTTGAACCTACAGGATACTCAACACTTTGACCGTGATCTAGCAAAGCACCTGAGTAGCAGCTGAGCTTTCAGTCTCTCTGAAGAGTTTCCTGATCAGAATTAAAGTCCTCACTTTGTGTCAATCATAAAAGAATCAGCTCCTCTTTAGTAAGTCATGGATGTGATTCACACCTAAAATATGAATCAGCTCCGTGATACTGTGTATGGGTAACTGAGGAACAAGTTGAATGTGCAATCACATGAAAGAGAGGTCAGTAAGAGTTTTGAGAAATCACCTAGTTCATCCTCCTGTCTTCAGCAATGACATTACCAACAATTCAAAAATCACAGAAAAGAGAAAATAATTCATATATCATGCTATCAATAACGATCATAAAAGGTTAGAAATGGGAAAAGAGTAAAAAAGGTAATTAAACTCATATGAGGATGCAGGAGAAACAAAAACTAAAGAAAAAAGGAAAATAACAAAATGGTGCCCTGATTTCTAGAGTAAGACTTCACAGAAGACATAGATTAGTCTAACATCAAAAGGCAGCTTTAACTCAAAAATTTGCAGATTAGTTATTTGTAACTCCAGATAATGGCACATGGCATGCCCTGTGAATCAAGAGATAATTAAACACACTAAGTGACAACAATTGAGTTCTAAGAATACACTTGATCCCCTTGAGGCCCAATTTTCTCTGTTTTAATCCTGCTCACTTATTTCCACTTAAGTAATAGCTTTGCTTGCCTCTGGCTGAGCAAAGTTCAGGATTACACCACTAATTAACCAGCGGCATTGGGATTTCTAGGCCTACACAAAGTAGTGAAGAGTTGAGAAAGTCTATTATGCCACTGATTTTTACTTCTTTGGAACAAGAATTACTTTCTCGGCTCATCTGTGACACAGCTACATATTTTTAAAGACTACATAACACTGGTTAATACAAGAACATGACCTTGGAGAGAAAGTCCCCTATAATATAAAAGCATCTGCAAAATAACCTTAATTCCTGTCTGAATTCTGACTTGTATGGACTGCCTCAGACAACTTACAGACATGGCCCTCATAAATTTTTAAGCCAAATCCTTTACGGATGACTCCATTGACTGCAAATATAGATTTCTGAGATCTAAACTGCACCAGTTCTGCCTTTGCAGAATGGTATGATGAAAGGCAACCTAAGTGAAAGGAAACTGGCTATTGCATGCAATTCATCTTTTCTGAGTAGAAAAGCACAAGCTTCCCAAACAATTCAAGCTCATCTTGAATTGTAATTGAACATATAGACTGCATAAAAGCACTATAATTCAAAACACATTCTCATCACATATGACACATACTGTTATTGCAATGTCCAGCTTACTTTCATTTTATTTTCACCTAATTAGACAGTCCAGAAATGAAAAACACTTCAATGGAAAGTCTCACATCTCACTGAACCAAAATGTATGTGGCGCAATGCATCTTCAGGAAACCAAGCAGAAATTTGGAAACCTATCCCTTTCAGTAATCAGCAAGTGGTTATTCTTCTTCCTGTAGGAATTCTTCTTTTTCAGCAAGTATTAAATATTTTTTTCTGCTTAATCTGCAACAGCAAGTAACTGTTTCAAAGAAAAGCTATTTAAAACCTTTTAGTAGGAAAGCCAGAGTGGAGTACCGTGTGTGTCATGGCATAAGCACAAAAAGCATTGTTTAACAGCTAAAAAAAACTAGAGCTCTTGTAGCATATTTCAAGTATTTCTAACTGTCAACTTCAGACTATTTGCAGTTTTCAAAACAAGAGATGGAAAATTAAACTCTACCTGGACACATATTTTGTATTGCACACTACAGCTTCCCTAAAACAGTTCGCCATATCACATAAAAGAAAGAGAACAGATTTATTATGCTGTCTGCAGCTGAATTGCTACTTAAGTAAATTATTTTATTTGTGCCTTTTATATTACTCAATGCAACAGCATTTTTTGACAGTGGTGTTTAAGTGTTCTGCATCCATCTTACAGGGATAGAGATCAGTCAAATTGAATCAAATTTCTTTGATAACTGAAATAGACCTGAGAGAAGCTACTATTTTTGAAATATTTCCATGTCACACAGTTGAGTTTTTGTTGGTTTGTAAGGTTTTGTTTGTCTTACAAAAAAACCCCAAAACACAAACAAAACCAAACCAAAACAAAAACACAACCAACCCTACCCAAAAATCAATTATTCTAAGAATATTATTGCTAGAGTATGTTGATCTATTATGATCAACAAACACAGAGTATTCAGAAAGAGTTTTAGATATCTTAATAAGCCATTATCAACTGAATTTCACTTGAAAAATAGATATTTTGAAAAGAAGACACACTCATGAGAGCTTGGTCTAAGAGTTATTTTTCAAAGTAAACCTGAATGAGGCAACTTATCTTAGCAAAAACATCAATTTCAAAACCTGTTTCTTTATCATAAAGTATTTTTCTACTGGAAAAAGAGAAAAATTACTTTTTTTTTCCTTTAATTCCCCAGACTTCTTTACTTAAATTCGAGTTTACAAAGTATTAGCTCTAAGTTTCTGAACTGCGTACTTGGAAACATGTAGTTCTCCGAGTAGCTCACAGACAGAGGGAAACACCCCTTCCTGACCATAAAAGGTCTGAGTGCATGTTCTCAAGTGGAAAATGTGTGGGATCTTATTTACAAACGTATAAATACATGCCATTCCTTTGCGCTCACAGGCACAGTTGAAAGCCAGCCAGAAAAGGAAGTACTGGCAACTTGATCTGAGATTTCTATTACATTTCACCTAGCATGGTACCACTTCAGCCTCTATTTTCATAAATGTGTAATTACTCTAGTAAATAAAGCCAGACAATATTCTCCACGTACGAACCGTATTTTATAAACTTCTTTCAGTTTCTGCACTAAACATTTGTTTCTCTTCACTCCTCCCCAGTACCTTTAGATCCTCCTAAGGCAGAGAGAGGAGACTAGGGAGAAAGGCCCAGGATATCAGTACTGGAACCCAGCAGCAACCAATAATCTCACAGCAAGCACCTTTTCCCTCGAAAAGGGTTTCCCCTCAGACAACAGCAAGCCACCGACACCACCCTCGGGGACACCAATCCCTGCTGTTAGCACTGTCTACAAAGAACCAGGCTTGGATCCTTACAGGTTTTACTTAACGTGATCATTGCTACTGCAAATAAAGAAACAACTTCAGCAGAGCATGCATTAGGTTGTTCATGATCCCAGAATTCATTCCTTCTCTCAGAACCCATTAAATAAAAAAAAACCCATTAAAGAAAAAAAACTAAACAAGAAAAATAATAGTTCAATTGATATGCCATCTTTAAACATAGAAGGCAATCTTGAAAATTATTCTTCTAAATAATCTCAAACCAAATAACTTACAGTAACTTCCCAGAATAAATTTAAACCTGACTTTCAGTTCTACAATTGAACATAATAGTGCCTGGTCATCAACAAAAACTCTAGAACAGCAGAATTAAAAAATACTACCAGAAAACTGTAAAGTAGCTGCTACTAACTAGTTCTTATCTTGTCATCTCTACCTGATGATGTTAGTGAGGACTATCAACTAAGTAGGTGTTCTTTATTGCATGCATAAGAAACAGAACTTCAGAGCAACAGAAGAAAACAGAGATATATAAGTTCTCCCTTTAATTTACTCTTCTAAGAAGAAATATTCTTTTTATTTTGATTGCAATCAAAAAACACATTCCTAAATGTAGAATGGCATCCAAATGCTGACACTAGAAAGATAATTAGGTGAAGCACCTGGTACTATGAAATGTTTTTTCTACATTCAAAAAACCCTAGACAATACTCTTTTTTAAGAGGAGGGGGGAGTGGAAATGAATCACTATCACACACAAGGTAGACAAGGATGGGGGTTACCTGTGAAACTCAGTGGCAAAGTTCCTTAAAAATAAAATTCAAGTCTGAAAGAGAGCAAGGAAAACGATGGGGGACCAGCAATTTTGTAATATCTTAATATTGTTGGCCAATATGAAGAACCCTAGGGGCAGGTTCCCCTACAAATAGGGATCTAAAATAATCAGCAGGAACAACAAAAACAACAACAAAAAAAGTCTCTGCTCCTCTTAGGCAGAGGCATGATGGAGGAGTAGATTCTGGTCATGAAGGTTTACAAACCAGAAAAAAAGTCTATGGGAAGAAAACCAAGGCCAAAACAAACAGAACACCACTTGACACCACAACCTAATGCTAAGGAAAGAACACTTGAGAAAGTTTACTTTCCATTTTTACAGGTAGCACCTGAATTACAACATCTTTTACCCATATTAACAATTATATACTTGAAGTGGAACACTGAAATGGTTTGATCCTGTGAAATTTATGGTTTCAACTCACTGAAGTACCTATCACTTCCAGGTCTGAGTTTAACACAAAGCAATTTCTCAGTGTCTTTCCCATGTGCAGGGCTGCTGCCTGTCCTACTGAAAAAAGGATTACACTGCTAAGAGGAAAGCCTGAATATTAAGAACCTGTCGCAAAACCACAGAGAACCAGAGAAAACACTATTACTGTGTAAATCCATGGCATACTCATATCTTGAAAGTACTTGCCAGTACTTTTTGATACTTGAAATACCAGAAGATACATAATTTATGTGCATTTCTGCTTATATCTCCTATGCCCAGACATACACACATGCATATTTACCACAGACATACACACAAACACTCTACAATCCAAAGCAATCCAAAGCCTGAAGCAGCTCCCTGGTGAGCCTCCACAAGAGCAGGTCAAATCTGAAAATCATAGGCAAAACTAAAGAACTAGATGACACTGAATGAAATGATCCAACAGTGTGAATGAAGCAACCAAAAGAAAATATTTATGTGTTACGTGGTTAAACTATCTCACTAGAAACTGTAGATAGCAAAAGTTTACAAGATTTCAAACATTCATTGGACTGCCAAATCCCCAAACTCTCCTTGCACCTTAAAAAAAAAATTTCTAACTTCTAAAATGCTAGAAGGCAGGAGAATAGATCAGGGAATCATTGTTGCATTTCTTAATGAGTATTGTCAGACACAACACCTTGAGCCAACTAGACCTTGAATTTGGCCTGGACTGGCTGCTATTACCTTCCAGATATTTCTCAGGGAACTGTCTTGGCACACAGGTTTCATTACTAGCACTTTCTTTTCATCTTTAGTCTTGAGATCACAGTATAATACTTAACCATATCTCTTCCTTTTGGCTTCATTACCATTTGATGATATTCAAAAATGCACATAATATTCCATATCTTTAATTACCTTGCCTTGCCTACCTTTAATAAAATTGTTTCATCTCAAATGCAAAGCACTTCTTGAGTACAATCAACAATGTTTTTCTTGAATTCCTCTTAGTCTAATGTTTATATAAGCTAACTAAAACTAAGCTTTACTTCTTTAAAAATTTCCATATTTAGACAGTAAGTTGATAATCCTTAACTATTTTTTCTTGGTAAAAAGCATTCATGTCTGAGTGAGCTTTGTAATTTTTCTGCCCATAACTCTGTTCTGTTCACTTCTCTTTCTTAAAGATTTTAACTCTGTTCTCAAGCCCCAGTGCTGCAACTGCTACAGCTTCTCTTCCTACAGTATCCACAAGTTAAAAATGAAGCACAGTAAGTGGACGTTTAGTCACATCTTTCAAGATCTCAAACAATACTAAAACAGATTAAAAGCTGTATAAAACTGGGTAACAGAATGACAATTACATTCTGACAGACCCAAGTGGGGAATAAACAACTCCAAGTAGTTAATAAGGGGTCACTAACTGAAGGCATTACTGGAGAGCAGGAAAATTAAATGTTTAGAAAGGAATTTATGGGGACCAAAAGCAATTCTTCAATTTGAATTTGGTCAAAACAGCGTATTATCCTGCAGCAAGTGCTAGGTGATCTTGGTCACCATCTCAACCCTCCAGCATGAATAGGGGGAGAAGAAAAAAAAAAACAAAAAACAAACACATCAAACAACCCCCCCCACACACAAACAAATACAGAAGGACCATCGTGTCACATGCAGAACCAATACAGATAGAAGACTACCACAGGGTCTTCAAACACTCTTTATCTGACACTTTGCATTACTTCAAAAGCCTACGCAGGTAGTAGCTAAACCCAGTTTCAAGTTACCCGATTTTAAGTAACAAGAACAGAACAGGGTAAACAGCTCAACCTTGTGCTTTCAACTGCTCACACTTTATTACTAACTGAATGATGCCATGATACTAAGAAATACAACTGAAGTGTTACACTGAGATATCATCATTAAGTGAAGCCCCTGGCAACACTTTTTGCATCAAGGAAGTAATAAAAAGGTCATTATGATCCTGACATATTTCTGCAAATGCTGCAAGAAAATTGTTAACACTACCTAAAGCCTAATATATAGCTACAAGTTGAAGAGTCATAAAAAAATTGCTGAAGGTGATATTTTCATCACTAGATAACCCTCTGCAGATAGATTAAGATGGTAAAATTTTAAAGGAAAATCTTTAAATAATGTGTTTATGAGAAAGCCATGAAAAGAAGATAGAATGATATCTAGCCTGAGAAATTAAAAACAGAAATTTTTTTTCCACTGTAAGAATGACAATAAGTTATCTGAAGCTCTTCAGAGAGTTATTTTCTGGACACGATCTCTTTGAATGTAGCTTATTTGAACTGGTAATTGTAAAGAGGCATCTGAACAAGTAGGACCCAGAACCAATGGACCAGATTCTCTATTTATAAAGGGATAAAATTCAGGAAAACTGAGTTACATACAGAAGACTTCAGTTCTGGGACAGAAGGAAATTCCATAGCCCAACAATTTTAAGACATGAGTACCCACCTTAAAAGCAAAACACAAACATAATTGTCAGAGAATGAAAGATTCTTTGAGTTTGATCTTGTTTGCTTAAAGACATTCTTAAAATCTCTATAATATTATTACTTTTGCCTTACTACTGTCGTGTCTATTTAAACATGTATGTAACTGTAGAACAGCATCTTAGTAGCAACTCTTCCTATACCTATATTGCCTAGGTAAAAAACATCAATATCTTTCATGCAAAAGATCAGGAAAAAAAAATATATACCAAAGATGACATTTGATTTTTTGTTTATTTTATTTGTTTGGGGTTTTTGTTTGGTTTTTTTAAGACCATCTCTCTTACGGTGCTTCTCTACTGTTTGCTACCAAAGGTAGCAGTAACATAAACCACTTGGTCCTTTGAGCAAATAATTCCGTTAACTTTATGGAGTGTTCTTTGTTATCAAATGATCTTAAACAGAAGGACTGATCTGATTTTTGTTTTGTTCAGCCTTCAGGAGCTGTACCCCAGGTGACTCCAGATAGATGCAAGATCATTCCCTTTAGCCCTTCTCTAACTGTGACAGAGAGCAGATGCAAGCCAAGCATTCAAAGCCTGATGTTGACCATAATAACTTATTTCTGAAAAAGGTGATTCCAGAGGCTCCAGGGCTGTTTACAGACCAAAATTACCAAAGCTTTTCTTCCTCCTGTTTTCCCTGTTGATATATAAATGCATATCTAACCATTTCTGATCAAAATCCTTTTGGCAGGTGCAAGCTGCTGACCTTTCTACCCAAAAATCAACCCTTTAACCGGTGCCCAGATCACACACTTTTCCCTTAGGGCTTGGTTTATTGGGGAAAAAGAAATAAAAATCCCAACCTCCTCTCAAGGAAAAAAAAAAAGTATCAAAACCACAGAATTCATTAAGGCTAAAGCCACTGTTTTTCCAACAGCCACAAAAGGGTTCCTCCTGCATTTCAGTTACTTCATTTTCCTTCTTCCATCACCTCACCACAGGAATGCACTTGTTTTCCCCTACTGCCTCTTTAACCAAACCACCCACTGACTTTTATAGTCATTTGGTTCATCACAACCAGAAGACAGCCTTCAATCACAAAGTAAGTTGGGCTCAATTGGCCCTTCTTTTGAGAGATGATAATTTAAAACTTCATTAGATATTCTTGTTATTTTCAAAAAAAAGCTGCTTTTAAGATAAAATACAAGGAGTTAGACCAACTGGCTGCCTATGTATGCAGAAACTCTTGTTTACAGTGCCTATCAGGATACCTGGCAAAGGACACTCAATGCTCATTTCAACAAAACAACCACTGTTAAAATTCAATAAGTAATTAGTTCCCATGAGATTCTTTGCACTCTACAAATAGCAATTATTTATTTCCACAAAGATTGTTACTCCATGGCTTATAAACACAGGCAGTCTTAACTGAAAACTAAAAATACTGCTTCCTAGCATCATGTATAACTCAAGCTCTAAGCAGAACTTCTGAATCCATATGAATAATGAAAAGTTATCAGAAGAGGGAAGGAGGGAGCAAGCCTTGGTTGCAATCTTGTTTCTCCTCAGAAACATTTCAAGCATTATGAAATCATTATTTCCAGAAGTGCCAGGAATAACAAAAAAAAAAAAAAAAAGTGGTTCCACTGAATCTATCTTGGCACCAAGGTGCCACTGCGCAGTTTGTTACATTCTCTCCGCTTGTTTTAAGGATTAAGTTCCTAGTGGCAGCATAAGCATGTGCCAGAAAAGAAATTATATCAAGAACTTTCAGAGAGACAGGATTTTCATATTGTCATTAAGTTTCACTTTTTAAATACTTCAGTCTTGATTTTTAAAAGTATTATCATTTTCTCTTGTTCAAAGTAATGACAGTTATTGGTACAAAGCTGTCTCTTCAAATCACACTTACTGATTTCTTTTCACTCTCTATGTATGAGCTCTGATTAATGTCAAATGAGAGCAAAAATGCTACAGTAATCATGTTTTTCTCTGGAAAAGTAAACCTCCACTCACTTCGATCATTATAGGCTAAAAATGTAAATGCCGATGACTTACCAATATTGCTTTGTAACAAGCAAGTCTCAGGACACAGTAAATGAAGCATTAGAATTTGCCTACCAGTTTAGCTGAATGACAATAAAGATCTACCTTTTCAAACCACCACCAACAGTATAGACATCCTATATTTTGAGGAACAGTACTTCCAGGAGAGGTCCCAGTAATTCTGAGGATTGAGGACAAACCAAGCCATTATATTGCAGTGTTTATGAAAATTGGATTGCTGTCTTTGCTGTTTTCAGCTTCATGTCCTGACTGTTACAGTGAAAAATCTTCCAAGCTCCCCTTTTAAACAGCTTTACATGACAAAAAACAAAATCAAGTGATATCCATCTAGCAGTATAAAACAAGTTCCTTATATACAACAGTATGAAAGAAATAATTAATCCCATTTGGTAATCATCAAAGATGTTACTGTGCTGGAGCCCTTTTATTCATCTTTCTACCACAAAAAGGAAAGAGATACCAGTTTCTACTCAGCATTGCCACAGCATTTTGTTTTTTCCTATTGATGGCTTTCAACACAGACTTACTTTTCACAATTCTGTCTTTACCTCTTGACACATACCACTTCCTTCTGGTTTAATATATTCAGCATTGTTCAACCATCCTGCAAACTATAAAAAAAGATCATTTATCCCTTTTCATAAAGGGAGAAGTATGCTTTTTTGTAACAGTTCTTATCAAAACTTTTTAAATTCTTAATAACAGTACAGATTTTCATATCTTTCCATCAATATTTTATTGTAAATGGGGTAGAAATCCTCCTGTTTCGACACGCAGCTTGGATTCCATAGCTTACTGACTAAAAGAGAATTATAAAAGAAAATAAAGCTTAAAATATGAAAGCATGATTAATTTTATCTTTCAAACACTATTTTACATAAATAAACTTCATTACACTTCAACCATTATTAGCTGGGTTTTTTTCAGATAAGAAGCAATTCAGATGCAGTAAATGATTTTTATGGCTAGACAGGCACACCCACCATAGCAAACATGAATACAATTGCTGAACTTAATTTCACATTTAATGGACACAATCAAAAAGCTGCAAAAGAAGTCAACTAGATGTTTCCTTTTCCTAGGTTTTGAATTAAGGACAATAGCATGATCTTGTAAAGGTGCATAATGTAATTTTTTTCCCTGCAACTAGATCAAATCACTTCTCAACTTCAGTGGAATTCTTCATACAAGGTCAAGCCATTTTGTGTATCTCAGTGAACAACTCCTCAATATATTCTTGCATCTTTTACACCTGTCCAAAGTACTGTCAGTGGCAAAGTTTGGGGATTAGAGCTAGTCAGCTAGTAACATACTCTTTATAAGGAAGTATTCATACCTAAAAACAGTAAACACAATAAATTGCTAATAGGTAGAATAGCATGCATTACAGTAAGTAGCAAGTTTAGAACTGCTTTTACATTAAGGATTTAATGTATTACATTACAAGGATTTAATGTATTTATTCTATTGCCTGAAATTAAATTAATTTAAGAACAGCTGACATGTAGAAGTGCAGGGAAGATTCCATTCTTTCCAAAACTAGGAAAATGAAAATGAAAATATAAATATGTCATTACCTAGCAGCAGTTGATCTTCAAATATACATACAAGATTACTATTTAAAATATACACTATTTATTGAATGCTTTATGACTCATTTAACATACTGATAAATCCCTTTTAATTCAGTCAAAATAATTTTTACTGCAATATTCACGATTGTTGGCCCAAGCCAATTTAAAACAAGAGATTTTCACTTTCTAACAAACTACATTCTTATCTGAAATGCAAACACTGAACATAAAGTTTACCAAATACTTCCTAAAAGTGAAAAAATCTGAACAAGTCAATCTCACCCACAAACAAACCTCAAGAAACAGAACAAGAACAAACATACATTAAGTATCCACATACATAAAAATGTCAGAATAAACCACACAAGTGCACATAACTATAAATTTGAATAATTAATGACCATCTAGTGAGCAACTATTGTTAGAAATAAATGTTGGGCTGTTAACATTGTCCCTAAGAAAACTAAGCCTCCCTTCTATGGTGAAATAGTGTAAACTGTTTCAGATGAATCAGAGCCATTAAAAAGATTTGGGGGTTTTTGTTTGGTTGGGGGTTTTTCCCATAATGAGCAAGAGACATCAGCTTTATGCAAGGGCATTGGAAACAGTATTTTTAATAATAGCATCATAGATCCTTAAACAATTTCAAAGAGAAGCTAGAGATCCTGTCAAACCAGTGGTCAGTGTTAAATATACTACAGGCACATCATTGTATATTTTCCCTAATGTAAGGGACTAACTGTGACCAAATTTTGGTAATGTAACTATGTTAAAAGCAGTAACAATATGGAAACATTTCAGAACTAATTCATCAAGTATTATCACTACACAGTACCTCCAAATGCATCCTGACTAATGAGGCCAATGAGTTTTGTAAGATTCTTGCTGATAAGGTAAGCACATGCTTTAGAAACATGTTTATCTTTCTACTTGACAGCTACATAAAACCATCTTTTACCCCACAAGCAATATGATAATTTTGCAAATAAGGTAGATATTTCAGTAACAGAGCTCTCTTTACTGGCAAATTCACCTTACCAAGACGTGGCATTCTCGAGGTGTTAGGTAAAACCAAAGACAGTCTTGATGATTTCTCTTGAGATGAAATTTAACAAACTCAAAAACTCCATGTGAGTCCTGTTTGGGCTTAGCCTAGGACATCCACTTTCCCAAACACATGCTACTTCTTGCAGGTATAACAGGTATAAAATCAAGATTCTGCATGAAGAAACCAAAAAAATGGCTGTTCTCAACATTTTATGCCAATCTGTATAAAGGATCTTAGGAAGATAGGTAAAAATTGCTGTAAGAGTCAACTGTCATGAATTCAATCTCCATTTCAGAAGGAATATCTACAAGGCTGCATTAGCACTACAGATAAGTACTTTGTGACTTCTGATAATAGCAATAACTATGAGAAAATCCTCTAAGCAAGTGCTTAGAGGATATTTTTAGAGTATTTCAAGTTTCAAACTTGAAAACTTGGGGTCTGGGATTTTTGAATGACAAAGAAAAGAAGGAAAGACCATCAAGAATCTTCAGCCATATTTTAAAACAATAGACAAGGTCATATACAACAGTTTCATCTCCTTTTATAGAAATAATGTTTATTTTGGAGCCATTAGTTTTTAGCTGTCAGTTAAGAGGTTTTATCTTACTTTCAGGTCCACTATAATTTCACAAGGAACAGAAATGTTGGTAGGTATGAACATCCCTGTATAACAACAGACTAACTAAGTAGTAAGACATGGAAGCCTTGAGATATTAAGATAGATCACTTCCCAGAACTGTTTAAAACACAAACTTCCAATAATATAAATGCAAACCTTTTACACTTGACATTGTATAATGCAAAATTCATTTGAAGCACTTTCTGAAGGATTTCCTCAAATGCCATATAAGCACATACATACACTTTGCAGGTAATAACTATTATTTTCATCGGCACATTATCAAGTATCTAAAAGATACATCAACAGCTCATTATTTGGCACCGTATGTACAAATAGGCAGCTCTACCTGTGCACAGTTAATACAACTAGTTGCAAACTTGTGCTGAGTATTTATAATTATTTTTGCTCTGAAATGATTTGCAGATTTTAGTGTGTGAAGGGTTATGAAAAGTAGCTGAAGTTGCATTGGTAATAGCAGAGCTGAGCAGCCACATCTCATGAGAAGGAAAGCACCCCACAGCAGTTAACACCAATGTCCCTTCCCCGCTGTGAGAAAATTATCCATGCATAAGGTTACATTTACATCAAAGCAAATAAATTAACTTCAGAATGTATCTTAACATGCAGAAGGCTTAGTTATCTTTATTTTCCACTCCACCTTTTCACTACTCTCTGAGAAATGATGAAGTGAGTCATGAGGGCCTTGAGAGTTGACACACCATAATGTTCAGTGTTCAACTAGATCAGACATAAGTTTCTGTGACTAGCACAGTTTAACTTGGAGCACGGTTGCTGCTGTTATGTGCAGACCTGTTTATACTAACAAAGCAGAGAGCCAAAACGGTTGCTTTTGTTGCTAATTAGTTCAGGCATGTTTGAATCCAGAAGGGAAACACTTCTAGTTTATTTTCCCTGGGAATGCTACAAAGTTCCACTACAGCTTCACAATGTAACCATGTGGATCAAGAGAGGCCTCTGATTCACTTAGAGAAATACCGAATTGTACTACTGAATTGTTCTCCTGTTTCTTGACTTTATTCTGAATACTCCGAAATGTTTGAAAACATGGTTTCTGAGAATTTGTCATCTGTACTGTCAAAGGCATTCATGGCAGAAAAAGAAAATCTTGTTGAGGGCAAAATTCAGTCAAGATGACTGTAAAACCTAATCCACACCTTTGAATTTGGACTGAATATCCATCACTTTAACATCTTGTAAATGACCCAATTTGTTTACATGGCCCTGTAGCTTTTTATGACTTTTCCATAAAGAAGTTATTACATCCATTCCTTTTATTGTGTTTTAGAGCATTTGAATGAGCCCCAGAACCACAAGCAAGTGAAACAGACTCTCTGCAGATGGAATTGGCCTCATATAACTCTCCACTACCGGTGAAATAGTCAGAACAACACTTTGAGTTTGGAAATGCCATACCTTCACATACAGCAAAAGAATTTCCTGGGCCATATGTCTTTTTCTTGTGTTTAACTATTACATAAAATGAGTGCTGGTTTCCTGTCTATCCAAGGAGGAACATGGAGCCCCTCTCACGGTTCCAACTATTTGGAACAAGGGTGAAGGCAGTCAGATAGTTACACAGAGAGAAGTACACTGAGCAAGAAAAAGTAAAAAAAAAAAATAATCAAACATGGATATTCTAGCTGCTATTGTGCAATAGGTCATCCAGTGAAGCCCTCCAATAATAGTTTAAGAAAAGACTGGACAACTGAGTGTTTTGAAAAGACTACAACTGAATATAATGACTGAAACAAGAAATATTATGCACTAGTTCACAAATCAGTATCTTTTCCAGGAAAGTAATTTTCCCACTTCATGTGCTTATAAACAAATAATGCTTAAAAAGAGGCATAGAGAAACTGAGCTACAGATTGACATGGAAGATGTGCTAAGAACATCTCCAAAACCATTTTGCCAGTGTAAGCTATTCTTTAAACATGACACTCCTTGGTATTTTACACACCAGCTTTTTGTTCACAGAACCTTACAACTTTGTTGATATGTTCCAAACTAAGCAATGGTTTAAAGATGTAGAATATCAAAACTACAAAAAGGGCACCACTCATTTACCCTTTACTGCCTGAATCTAGTTTGAAGCCCATTTATCAGATTATAGGGCCAATTCCCTAACTAACTGCAGCATCTAACCTCCTGCTCCCCCACCTTCTTACATGATTTATTGCCAATTCATAATAAGAATATTACAGCAGCAGCAATGCAAAAAGGAATTAAATGTAGAGGAAACACAAGGAGCATTGTTTCCTTTTCCCAAGACATTCTTTACTTTTTCTGAGACAGACAGACTTAACATTTCAAGAAAAGCCACATAAGGGCGATAAGGGAATTTAAATCCAGTACTGAAAATTATCACTGGCTATGCCAGACATTTGCTGAAAGCTAGGAAGACCTCCCTTACTTTAACAGAACTGTAGCATCATAGGGAACATAATAGGATAGGTACCCACCAAATAGCTCTATTAATCTAGAAAACCAACCACTAAAAAACTAAAACCAAAGATTTTTAATTCCAGCCACAATGCTGGCAAGGTGTATGAGCAGAGGACCTCAGCCTCCCTGCCTTTACCTTGCTTTAATCAGGACCAGTGGTACTCTCCATTTCGTGTTAAGAAATCAATGTGACAGTGATCAAACTGAGCCACACCTACATACTATTTTAATGCAGTTAATAATCAGTTTTAACTAACTCAGGCAGAAGTTTCAGTGTTTGGGGCTTTCAGGGAGTAGAGGAACAGAGGTGACCTTCATCCTAGAAGAATCTCCTTAAAACATCTGTGTTTATAATGATACTGTGAATGAATTTACCATAAAGTGCAAGATTAATGAATGATTTATGAGTATTAATTAATAAAAAGCCACACTGCTACTGAAAAAAATGTGTTATTGATTATTCCCTTATAACTCTCTTATTCTCACTACTATAAAAGGATGCCACTACATGGGAAATAACTTTTGAACATTTTCTTATTTCATTTCTGTTTGTTTGTATTGTGCTAGATTGCACAGAGGTTAATTTATATTCACTTTCCTCAGCTCCAAACACCTGCATATGAAAATGGCAGTAAGAAAATAAAATTAAAAAAATAAAAAAGGCAGTTACTATCACTGTGAAGACCTTCGCTGCATGTGAAGTCTCAAATTAATCCAGCGTGAGTAAGAACAGCTACTCTCAAAGAGCCAACTAAATAGCTGATGAGTTCTTTTAATTTCAGTTGCAGCCAGCTCACTTGATGGTCAGCATAAGTAAATCCCCATTGACATGGGTTGGGAGTGGCACACACTGATGGGACTTCAGAGGCATCCACAGCAACAAGAAGCCAAGCAGCCTACGAGCCCAGGGCAAATGTACATCCATGCCTAGGCAAGGTGAATGCCAAAGTCCAAAACTGTAGGCATACTCAAAAAGGTGTAATATTTGGAATAGAACTAATAAACTCAGAAAAAAAGAAACAGCCCTTGCTGATCAAATGCAAGAAGGCCTGCAGGACACCAGGGAATTAGCTGGGCTCTCTTCTTTTGTTTACATTGATTGATTTTTTTTTTAGTAGTTCTTATACTCTCTGTATATAAGAATTGCTCCTTGAGCATCTAGAGTCCTGCTTTGCGTCATCCAACCAACCAACTTCTGTGGAAACTGATTAGGTTATGAAAAGTATAGAGTTGCTGTTGCACACATACTTTGTAAATATGAGGTATCTTCCCATATAAGAAGACTGCTCAGTATGCTGTAGGATCACAAAACTAAACACAAATAGCCAAATGTAACACTGGAGATACATTTTTAAAATCTCAGTAGAAGGATGTCAGGAAGAGATCAGAAGGCAGATGAACCCTAAGGCTAGGATATCTATAGATGGAGCAAAGAACAAATTTTCCAGTTATTGCCACCTTAAAATAACATCCTACAATCTAAGAAAACCTCTTGAAAACACCAGTTCATACTTTAGCTTCACAATAACACATTATGAATTTTCAATTTCCCACTTGAATAAAAGCATTTCACATTCAAACACAAGCTGAAAAGTTTTCCCCAAAAGGGAATGACGGGGCTACGTAAGTTTTAACATACAATTAATTTCTCAGAAACTCTGAAACAACAAAGCACTCATACAGATGCTTAAGTGCTACTAAAATAACTATGTGCTGTGTGCCTCTGTTCTGTAACTTTTTCTAAGTCCCCCTGTTCTGTGCTAAAAGACTGCATACATACAGGGCAATTCCTAAAACACACACCAGGAAGTGTGTTCTTCATGGTATGCACTTTGTGACTAAAAAGCAGAGGCATGGCTCTGATAAAGCCAAGAACAATCTATAAAGCAATTGAAGAGGCTCATTTCCAGCTAAAGGAAGTGGGCTTGCTCAGCACATCCTCTTTCTAGTAATCAGCAACTGCCAAACATAGCAAAAACCAAAAGCAGAAACTACCCAACAGAAACAAAACAAACAAACAAACAAACAAAAAACCACCAAGACCACTCTGCTTTAGTGCATAACCACTGCTGTATGATGCAACCCAATACCTTGCTATTACATGTTGACTATTTAACAATTAAGACAAAGGTTTTGGATAAAGTTATAAGATCAAAAAGACTTTATGTTTATGTGAAGAGAAAGTTGAACATAAGCTCTTTGGCTATATAGCTGTCACTGTCTCAAGATATGCCCCATGTTTCTTCTTCATTATAAAACTCTATCTGACTGAGGGACAAACTAAAAAACCCCAAACAACATGATATGAAACTTTAAAGTCTGATCGGCAAACATAGTAAGAACTAGGTAATGCAAAAACAAGATTTCACATTCAATTCCATTCAAGATGTTTAGCAAACATACAAGAAGGTTTGAATGACTACATATTTGGGACAAGCAACAAATGGTCTATGCTTTTAAAATCCTACATTTACCTAACAGAAGAAACTCAGTGAAGCTGCAGGACTAAGAAGCCCCAAGCAGCACTCTGCTGAATGGCAGACAATGTCAGAAGTCAACTAAAAAGGCAAAAAAACATTTTTAAAAGTTTTCTTTCTCTGCAATTTTTTGTAGTGTTGAACAACTCCTCTAATTTGTCACAATCTGTTGCTTAAAACCAAAAGAGGATGTGCTGTAATTCATCACTTTCCAGGAAAACGGCCTTAAAACATTTCAAAACCTGTCTTGGACTAAATAGAAATAGACTAAACTTGAGAAAAACTGTATCAGTATCAAATTTCCTTTTAGATGACATGCTCATATTTTATACTTCCTTATCCTCTCAAAATGCAGAAAATTTCTGCTACCCAGCAGTAGTCAACAGGCTGTGCTGGCACTCTTAAATTCAATAAGAGTCAGCAGAAGTGGCATCCCACCACTATAAACTATGTTCACTTATAAGAGATAATTTGGCAGTCAAATGACCGTATTCAACCAGAAGCACTGATGTTCGTATCTGTAAGGATTCAATGTGCTGCATCACTTGGACATCCCCACCTTTTCCAGGTGTTTGGCCCAACTTAAATTAACTTAATCAGAAACTCTGTTGTGATGCTGTCCCCACCCTGAATAAGCTGAAGCTCTCTTTGGAGACACACAAATCAGAGAATCCTTTAGGTGGTTCTGAGGAGGCATGCCAAGCCATGTACAGGTCAAGGGGATGAGAAGAGCTCCCTCTGACACTTCAGTTACACACTCAGCTCCAGCTGCATTCACCAGCATTCACCAAGGAACTCTATTTATATGCAAGTCTCAAGCTCTGTCTCAAGGGCACCTGTTTGGGGCCTTTTTTTGAGCTACATAAATCATGCCCATTATTATGAAGCAGTCAGCTACTGAAACTTATTACTAACAGTTTTCATTTATGTGGGGGAAGAAAAAACAAACCAACCAAAACAACACCCAACACCTTAAGAGAAATTAAGATCTGTGAAAAGACAGACCATGACAGGTACATTATCTGCAGGATTAATGCAGGTGCCTCAGGATTGACAGAAATCAAGTGTTTTAGTTTTCTAAGATTTAGTTCAACTCTATTTACTGCAGTTCATTCATAATTGAAACTAACTGGAGGAAAGTTAGTATTTCTCATTGGCCCTGGTGAGTTGCTAACTGATCTCAGGTTCTTGGCCTTCTGAAGTCACTCATCACTACACTTGAAATATACATACCACATAAGCTATACATGTTGTTGCTTATGGCACCCAACAGGAGTTTTTTCTATATAGACAACCTCATATTTCTCACAGAAAACAGAACAGGCGATAGCTTAGCAAAGTTCCTTTAAACATTTGTTTCTTTTAAACATTGCATCTTCTTCTAAGCAGCCAAGAAAACAGAGTTCAAGTTCTCCTGCCATTTCATGTTGTCTCAAGTCTATATTAAAATAATAATAATATAACATAAGCAGGTGCACTCCAACCACCAGGGTTAAATCATTCACATTACTCAATCTACCAACAGCTCGCTCAGATGCTGCTGAAACAAGAGAAACAAGACGAAGATACTACATCAAAAACAACCATCAAAAGTAGATGAAAATGAAGCAAGAAATATAATAGAAAGAAGAAATAAGTAAACCATCCAGGCAATCAAATTCAATACACAAGAGATTCAGTTTTGTTCTTCAAAAGAAACTGAGCAATCAATTTTTCTTGACTTTTTACTTCAATATGGAAAAATGTTAACAAATACATCAGGCAACCATAAGAGAAATGATAAAACCACCTAAGTATGAAGAACCCTTCAAAGTATGATCTGCTTTTTGATATGACATGAATTATAGAAATAAAATCCATCCATATAAATGGCAGCCATCACTACACGCATCATTTACTGCTACTTTGCCTCCCAGAAAACTTGCCTAAACTCCTTTGATCCTCCAGATGAATATTTACTCAGTTGAATAAAATAAAAACATTAAAGATAAATCGGAAATTTTCAAGGAAAACACATAAAACCCCTTACTGTCAAGTAAAGTTACAAATAAATTCCCTATAACAGAGGAGAGGCAAATCAAAACATGGAGGTAGTTTTAAGTGGTTTTAAATGGAGCTAGGCTTGCTCCACAACTACCAACACACTGAACTTCCAGGAGGTAACAGCAAAACACTGTGTTCTAAAGATATAAAATTTACAAAGAAATATTTACACTAGGAAATTACCACCTAATACAACATTCACTATACAGCAGAAACAAGAGAAGTCCTTATGTCTACTGTCAGCAAATAGAGTTAAATTGTAATTTTGAAATTAATGACAATTTAGCTAATAGATAAGTAAATACTAGTTATGAACAAATTAATTCTTAAGCACATGCTTACCCTTTGTAATACAAGTAGTCTGGTCACAGACATCTTCAGTATCACCTTGAAGCAATAACTATAGCACCCATGTGTGCAACTAACACTGTAATCCATTCTACTCCAAAATTTCTTGGCCATTTAGCAGTTTTACAAGTTGAGGACAGAATTTTTATTTGTAGACTGCATGAGTGAAAAAAAAATCTCCCTCTCTCCTAACCAAAGATTATTTGGCATGTGAACAGCAATATCTCATTCTCATACTCCAGGGAGTTTTAACCTGCCTCTAGCTCAAAGCTATACAATCTTTAGATTGCAGCAGAGTGTAAAAATCACTCTAATTAAATCAAGTAAGAACTGGTTTGACCAGTGTTACTGATCCCCCAAATAATTCAAATCAGGTAAAAAGAGTCAGGGGTTGGTACTTAACTATACCTAAACTTGTTCAATTGCAAAAATTACTTTAAGAATTAGCACAACTATAAAGCAAACCAATACTTCCAAGTATAAACTACCACATAATATAGTTTCGGGGCACTTTAAAAAAAAAAAAACAAAAGACCAAAAAAACAAAAAAAAAAAACAAGTTCTCCTGGCTTTGCATTTGTTCTAAGATGTAATGACTATCTTAGAGCATGCCAAATTGCATCGCAAACCAGTTGAAGCCTGACCTAAGCCAGCTGTGTTTCTGATAGATGTGAACAAAATCTAGTTCCTACTGTCACATATACTTACACCTGTTTACATATTACATGTACTTATTTACATTAGTTTTGCTTCTATGCTGTATGATCTACCTTTTACACTGTTATTCTCCCATTGTTGGACCCTGCAGGCCCTTCAGGGCCCAGCTGCGTTATCCTGTAACAAACCTTTTAGAGCAGACTGACAGCATAGCAGGTTTCCTTGCACTCCTGACAAAGTTAAAGCAAAGCAATGACAACACTCTGTGTGTTGATATGGTCCATATGCACATCATACAAGTTTAAGAGGAGGCAGCATAACAACACAAGACATTACTATAAAATTGCCAAGCCCATTTTGTCACAAACTGTTGCCCTAAAGCCTCTAAACACCAGGTAAGATGGGAAGGGGTAGAAAGTGAGTGATTTCTCACACAGAGCAGATGATTTCCTGTACTGTGCACAAAGTCTGATTGGTTTCCTGTCAGAATAGCCGGGTCTCTGAGTCTTTTGATCACTTTCCTCTGGCCCTTCACAGTTGCTCTGATTAGAGATTGATCCCCATGCTGCTCTTTGATCAGCAGCTCCGGCAGCCTGCAGGTGCCATATATCATCACATTAACAGGCCACTGCAGTATTAATCTCCCCCTTCTAAATTTGTTAGTGCACTGCATATTCTACCCATTCACAGAGCACTTGCAGAGGTCTCTGAAACTTTGCTTTCCATTACAAGATACAACGTAGAATACTTTTGTCTGGGGAGTCCGAAGTTCAAAGTTGAGAGAATTGAATTAGACTCAAATCTGCATTTCTGCCTTATTTCATTACAGTTCAGAGAGTTTTGAGAGCTCCCAGATTGGCCTTTTGTGTTGGTTTGTGCCCATGGAACAAACTTGTTCTAGATGACATGCAAAGTACTAAATTTTTCAAACACTATCCCCAACCCCCTCCCTCCACCGGCCCCGTACATTAAACACCAGGGTTTCCATACATGTATGCTAACAGCCTTAATTTTAGATATTCTACACTAAGTGTGGTTTCATGCAGTATATAACGTTACAGTTTGTAAAATATTCTTTAAAATGACTTCATAATAGCAGATCAAGAGGAAAAGCACTTAAAAATCTGAATAATGTAAATCATATGGAGTTCAGAGGCTAAGCAAATTACACACCCCGAAGCTGCCCTTGCTGTATGAAAGGAGTCTTTCTCCAGTTCAGCGCAGCCCCAACCCAGGGGAACTTGCATTTGAGAGTTTTCTAAACATTTCAGGTACACTTGAAAGTTGAAAGTAATTCTCATTTCCTATGCAGGATTAGCTCGTTTCCAGCCCGTACAAAATACCACTCATTCACGTGCAGACACAAAAACCCACAAACCACCCCCCTCCTCCCCGAGAGCATTTAGGGTACAAAGGTGCGCGGGTCGTTGTTGAGTTTGTTTGGGTATTTTTTTAGCGGGGCGGGGAGGCTGGAAGGGAACGGGACACGTTTTGCACCTCAAATACCGCAGAGGAGGGAGCCTCCGAGCCGGCGCCGGGCTCCCCCCGCTGCCCTCTTACCCACAGCGCTGCACAAGCCGGCGGGCAGAGACCCGCTCTACGGACCACCACCCCATGGGGCCGCGTCCCTCCGCGGCGAGGGACTGCCCCGCAGGCGGCGGGAGAGGAGAGGGAGCGGAGAGAGAGAGGAGAGCTCCGCGCCGGCCGGGCGCCCGCCCCCGCCCTGCCCCGGGCTGCTCGGCTGCGGGTGCTGCGGCTCCTTACCGTTCTGCTCCTTGGCGCCGGAGAAGGCGAACTTGCTGCTGAGGTCGGACTCTGCGACGGCCCCCTGCCTCCGGCCGGCCAGGGCAGATGTCAGCAGGAGCAGCCCGAGGAGGAGCATTGGGCCGGCGGGGCGAGGGGCTCCGGCACAGCAGGCACTGGCGGCGAGGCACCGAGGCCCGGGCGTCTCTCAGCAGCGCCCGGCGCGGGCTGCGCCGCTGGGGAGAAGGCAGCACTGAGCCTGCTCTGGCAGCGGAGAATTGCAGGGTACTTTCCACATAATCCCATCCAAAACTTTTTCCTAGAGCGCTCTTCTGTGTCTCCAGATTTTGTTTTCCTTTGCCTCTTTTTTCCCTCTCTCTTTCTTAAAAAGAAAAAAAA
>VYXB01005258.1:1518117-1630511 GCA_013397135.1 Pachyramphus minor
TCCTTCCCCCGGCGAGGAACCGAGGTCACCGAGGTCTGGAGGCAGGTTCTGGGTTTGGTAATTAGAGTGAGGTGAGTTTGTTTACTGGGTTGGTGTTATGGCAGTTGGGTTCGTGCTTGAAAATTGGATGCTTGGTTAAACATTTCATCTGAAGGATTCCCTTTATACTGACAAATAAAACACGGAGAGGAGTTTTTTAAAAAGTCTCTGGATGCTTTTTTCTTTTTTTTTCTTTTTTTTTCCCCTTGTGATAGAACTTGCTGTTTTGGTTACCCTGAACTGGACCTCTAACATTGACACAAGCAGATGGAAACACAGGTTCGAATCTGTTCAACTGTCCCTCGCTTGCTGAAATGCCATGCAGTACTCAGTGAGGTACTATCTGTAAAGCAGATAGGATTGGGTTCCTTTCTGCTGTTTCATCAAAAATCAGAGCTGGGTTTATGGGAAAGAGTATTCCCCCATTAACACTGGTGAGGACTAAAAGGAATGATGATGTTTAGCACCCATATAGATCTCCATTAGAGATGGCATTTCCAGTTTGCCAAAGGGTTTGAACTGTGGCTATGTGATGGGTCTGGGTAACAAGACTGAAAGCTAACTACATACTAGGAGGCTGAAAGAAGCAGTAGAAAAAACAAATCTTTTTCTCTTGACTGAGAAGTTTTGGGAGAGTTTCTTAATTGTAACTTCAGCCCCCATATCTCTGAGGTGGTTTTGGGGATAGATAGGAAGAGCTATATAACCATGGTATCACTCACTGTCTGTGCAAGATACACAAGAGAGAAACTGAGTCTGCTCTGCCAGAGTCTCGACACACACTACATAAATTTCTTATCCTTTGACCCAGCTCTTTCCATTATATAACTGAGCTGTTTCTTCACCTCAGCCAAAGCAACCCTTGAGACAATGATAAACAACTCCTCTGTTTCTAATAAGTGACATATTTCCAGTAGCAACTGAAAGCTGTCCAGCCAAGTTGGGCTGTCTTCTGAAAAGCAGACTTGGAGCATGTCATAAATAGCAACCCTTCACTTACAGAGCAAGAAGAAAGAAATGTACTGCACAAAGCAGACTAAGTAGTTACTTTTGTTATTGTTAGCATTACTATTTCTTAGGTTTCACCATTGTAATTTTTAAATGGAAATAAAAATAACATGTACTGTTTCGCAGGTCTCCTACCCCACTGATTACAAGCAGTGGGTTTTTTTAAATCAAATAAACAAAGTATTACACTGTAGCTTAACCTTCCTTGCCTGAGGATTTTACGGGATTTTTTGTATTTTAGACAACAGACGGCAAGTTCACTCTGAAAAACATGGACATAATGTCTTACACTGTGTACATCAAAAATAAAGATTTCATCGAAAAATCAAAGATCTGGGCTGCATAAGGCCAGTGTTTCATCCAGAGGTTCTGGAACATACCCAGAGAAGGGCAGTGGGGCTGGCCAAGAGGCTGAGCACAAGTCTTATGAGGAGAGGCTGAGGGAGTTGGGGTTGTTTAGCCTGGAGAAGAGGAGGTTCGGGGAGGAGCTTATCACTTTCTGCAGTTACCCAAAAGGAGGTTGTAGCAAGGTTGCTGTTGGTCTATTCTCCCAAGTAACAAGCCATAGGGCAAGAAAAAACAGCCTCAGGTTGGGCCAGGGGAGGTTTAGATTTAATATTAGAGGAAAATTCTTCACAGGAAGGATTGGAATGGGCTGCCCAGGGAAGTGGTGGTCACCATTCCTGAAGGTATTTAAACATAGATGCGGCGCGTGGGGACATGGTTTAGTGGCGAACACGGCACTGCTGGGTTTGTGGTTGTAGTCAGTGATCTTAGAGATCTTTTTCTACCTAACTGATTCTATGATTCCATGGTCCTGGCTCAGATTTTTCAAAGGAAAATGCAAGAACCCACATAGTGGATGAATATGGAATTACACTGCCTGGGGAGAAAGCTTTAATTCTAAACCTCCTATAATTAAAGATCAGGGTGTATTTCCAATTCTTAAGGCTCCACTTCTTTTCAAAAATTTTTTTTTTGCTAATCCTACCCAAAATATCATGTGTGGTAATCTCTATCCTTATAAGTGTCTAGTCTTCTCTGAAATTAATGCTAAACATTTATCACAAGCTATCTGTGTTTATTTTTAATGTTGTTGCTCTCCAGTTTCATCAGGTGTATGCATGTATTTGAGTTATGAAAACAGATAAATATAAATTATTTACTTCCTCTACCCTGTTCATTTTCTGTATTACAGCCATATCCTTTTCCAGCTAGGCATTTTTACTATGGTTGTCACATGAACTTCTCTGTAACTCTAAGCTTCTCAGAATCTCATCTAGTTTTGTTGTGTTGTATTTGGGGTGGGACAAACAGAACATGACATTCCAAGTGAAGGCCTAATCTAACATTATATAGTGAATGAAGGTAGAATGTTCCTTTGCATATAGTTTCATGTGCATGTCATTTATACAATCTACTCATGTACTTGGAAGTATTGGCATTAAAAAATATATTCTAAATGCTTAGATAATTGCAACAAACTAATATATATGTAGTTCAGATCAGTCCTTCCAATGCATGTTGTGTGGCCCACATTCAACTTCACTGGGCACCATGATGCCAGTGCACCTAAGGACTCCAGTGCTAAGTACAAATTTCTCTGGATAGCGTTCTTTTCTATGTACATAATAAGTATTTTTAACTGCATAAAGCTTTATGTTCATAACTTTTCTCCATTATTAGGAGTGCACTCTAGTTTTGATCTTTTTTTATCAGTTATTTTGCCATATCTCATCTCAAAATTACTTAGTTTACAATCTGTAGTCTTTCAAATACTTTTTTCCCCCAAAAGTTGTTTTATGACTCTGGTTTTTTATCATCCTCATTTAGAACTTTTTTTGAAGCAGTATTTCTTGTACTTGAATAACATTTTAATTATGTGGATTATGCCCCAGGAATTTATTGTTATTGAGACTTAGCCACCAGAGAGAGCAAAGGAAATTTGGCCTGTTAGGACATCAGAGACTTACTGTGATGGTGTATAGACATGGTACTCCTGAGCTGTAAATATCCTTGAAATGAAAAACCTTTCTCTGTGAGCAACCTGAGTTGCCATTAAAATACACATTCATCACTTAATCTTCAAAACTTTCCCTTACATCAGAAAATAGAATTTCCCACACCAAAGTCAAAATAAAATTATCACAGTGCCAACAGAGGTGGCTCCAGCCCTTGTTCCTTCACCACTTTGCAGCAACAGATTCCCCAGTTACAAGGCAAGGTGTGTAGGTGTTCCCAGACTGCCCTTTATGATTTGTACTGATGCCAAGACATCTTCACTGATTTCAGCTCGAAATATCCCAAGCAAGTTCTGTAAGGAAGCATACTTTCCTTTTCCTATATGCTGTCTTCAGCAAGACTTTTTTCCCCCTCCGTAAGGTACACAATGAGATACGCATTTCTCTCCTGAGAAGGAGTAGAGTGAGGAATACAGCGTTTTGGGGGGAAACAGGAAAAGCAGGAGATATTAACCCACTTTTAGCCATGGTGTACAATGAAAGGGAAACGCTTCTGGAGATGGGTAGCTCTGCAAATGCAGTTACTTCTATCAATTTCATGTCTCACAAGAGTTAGAGCTAGGCGTTTACATACCTTTGTAAGATTAGGACCAACTGTTAAGAAAAGCATATTGATTCGCTTTTCTCTCCACAACTTGTTTCACTTCTTAATAGGAATGGGGGGGGAAAAAGGAATTAATACATATGTACTTTTATATTCCCATATATTCCAAATGTAGCTGTATAATCCTTGTATCAAAGGAAAGACAAAACAGTATTTTGCAAAACTTAAAATCTAATTTAGAACTAATGAATATCTGCTCATCCAGACACACGGGCAAATGTCTGCTTTTGTGCAAGATGCTCCTGATTTCAGTGTAATTACACGTTAGTTAGTTGCTGGTATAGAATTGTTGAGGTTTAAATGCTTTTGCTTACATTATGGAATTTTTTTAATTAATAAATTTGTTATTAAATATTTTGTTTGAGCAAAATCTTTTATGGATGAGTGATAAATTTGAAAACAGAAATTGCATTAGAAACCCTAATAGTCTTTCAGAAAAGCAACAATACAATATTCTGCTCTCATGATCACTGAGCAATAGAAAAAGAGGCATTTGTACATGACTCTTACAATCTTACTCATGTGAGGTGAAATGACTGTGTATGGAATTGAATAGAAAGTCATTCCTGTGTTAGAAAGTACTCCTGTAAATGAGGTAGTGCTAAATTTTAGTGTTTCAGTCTTGTTGTCCATTCCTGCTGAATTTGTAAACAAGTTGAAGATTTGTTGTCCCATTTCATTCAAAAATGTAATGAAGAAAAAGTACAAAGTCCAGACAGGCTTCAGTTATGCTGATGCCTGTACAATGTGGACCACTCAGACACAACCAGAGAAGAAGGAACTCCAAAATTCTTTGGTCACTTGAATTACACCTCTAAATAAAAGGGGCCATTTCTACTTTGCAAATCCTAAAATGAGACTCTGATCTTAAAATACACTGAAAGAGAAGCATTTGAACATAGACTTCTAAGCATATCAATGTTGTTCTGCTCAATGTTGCATAGATTAATCATTTTTTGAAGTCCTTATTGTACTTTTGTGCGATTTCCACTTATAAGCATCGCTTTAGAGCAGTCATATTTAATAATTCCAGTTATTTAATCAACTGCATATACATATATTGTCCAAGCTACATGACAATGCAACTTTCTTTACTTAGGCTGTGGGAGCTACAACAGGAAACAAGGAAGGAGGCCCACTAGAGGTCTCCCAAACTATTTAAAAGAACACTACCCACTTCTGGCATTTGGTAGCTCATTTGGGTCTTGATGGGCTTTCAAAGTCAGCATGTAAAATGCAGAACATGGCTGTCACTTATGCCTTGTAACATGTTTGCTGAACTTACACGTGGACTACACCGAGGCCTGAAAGGGCAGCCGCTGCCAGTCTTAAACTCTATATTTCCTCACAGGGTATGTAGGTGTGTTCTGGGTATGAGGGTCTCTCCCTCAAAGCATTCATTTTGTTCTGTATGCTTTCAGAGTACAACGTTCCTATCATCTTACACCCCAGTTTAGAGGCATCTCAGTATTCAAATGCTCTTCTGCACATACTTGAGTAAGTGCATAAGAACTGGGCTCAGATGACAGACTTGCTCAGGTACACATGAATGCTTACTTGCTTATGACTATGCTTGCAATGATTTTGCTTATTTATGTAAGAGGTCAGGTAAGTTTTCTGCTTTTTAATCAGATGACATCACTTATTGAGCACTAATGTCTTTGGTCCTATCAGCATGCATGAAATTCTGTCATGATCACAACTGAACACGGCATGCTCTGCATCAGCTCTAGAGAACTATTGTATTCTGTATAACTATTGAATTTGGTCTCCCTGCATGTCTCCCTTTCACTGAGCATTGCAAAATATGGATTTGCAATCAGAATAAAAATTTTTATTATTCTTTCCAAGCATCACTAACCACTGCTCTTTGAAAAAATAGTATGTACAGTGTAGTTATAAAGTTGCATCACTGTATCCAGATACAGTAAAATTAAGGGTAAACTATTATTAGAAACACAAATAGATATAAACAGATTATTTCAAGCACTGATAAAACCCACTTAGAGCGTTAAAAGATTTTTTTCATATTGAAATATTTCTAAGCTGTTTATATATGAATATTCTATTGCTTTGAAACTGCTCTCCAGAGAAATGAACCACAGCTGCACAGCAGCACAATTTCGCTACCAATATTTGCAGTGTATCTAGCACTTAACAGTCTGAATGCAGACTGTCTACCAAAGAGAGATACCAAGATCCATTACAATTAGTTATTTGAGTGGAATATTTACATCTATTGAGTTTGAAGTAGAAAAATAACATTTGTTGGTTTACTTTGATGTCATAGGTATTTTATGTTTATGTTATTTAGACTATTATTGATACTAAGAATTTTGGTTCTTGATCATGTTTAATTGAACCAGATTTTTTTATATAACTGTAGCACTTAGCTTTAGTCTTCTGGGCCTTCAGTCCACACAGAGCAGGAGTGATGCTGAGACAATTACATAGCTATGAGCCTTCATTTAAATTCAAATTCAGCAGAAGAGAACGGGAATCATATTGAGAGCACCAGTCTCCAAACAGCATTGTTTAAAGGCTAAACTGAGATTATAGTTTAACTGATTAATGAGATCCATCTAAGTAGATATTGCAAACAAGCCCATAGGTAAGAGAAACATTAGGAATCTCACAGGAGTAGAGGAGTAATGGAGAACTGAAGAGCAGACACAAGCACCCAGGAATGATGAAGCACTAGAGCAAAAAGTATACTATGTATGAAGCATCTGTCCTCCCTAACCCTGACTCACCACTTTACATTTCCTTTCGTTTGTCCGCTTCCTATCTCTTCGCGAGTCTTCCTCTCTTTTGCCTCCTCCCTTTCAGCCTTCTCAATTAATTAGTTACTACTTCTACTGCATTCATTATTTAATTTAAAATCTTGACCTCCTAATTTTACCTCTCCACACTTGATTTAAGTACTGGCTTTCCTAATTCAATTCCTTGCCTTCATAACTGGTCCTTGGATACTCCCTAGCACTCAGATTTGTTTCCCCTTTGCACTTTGCCCCATTTTATTTCCTGCCAGTCTCCAGTCCAGATTTGCTCGCCCCAGCAAACCTTTTTTTCCTCTTATCATCTCACAGAATGACTATTCCACAACTTTACTCAGGGTTTCATTGCAGTGATTTGTTTGACGTAGGCTAGAGGAGTGAACCAGTTGGTGCTACAGATCCAGCAGCCACAGTCTGAATATGTTGGAGAAGGTCTTTCAGTATACTTCCATAAAAAAGTTCCAGTTCTGCAAGACAGCTATGAGATGATAATCTGTGGTAAAATATGTGTTTCAAAAGGTGTCTTTTTTATCCAAACTAAACTCACAATGCAAACACACCTCCTATCTTATCTGCCCCATTAGTTATGACACTTCTCCCAGATCTTTCTTTTCTAATCTAGAGTACATACCTCTCTTTATTGACAGAGTATCTCTGCCTCCAAATGAGGCAGCTTCCCTGTTCCATATTGCATGGAGTCTCCTGGAGAGAATGTATGCTAACAATTCATCCGAATCCAGGCTTGGCATAATCTACAGAAGCACACCAAAGTTTTATTCAGACCATCAGGAGCTTTTCCAGAGAAGAGATGAAGAGCTTCCAAGGAACTGATCTATAAAATTTAAACAATTTATGTTAAAAAAAAAAATGCAGCAGGGACATATTCAACAAAATAGTTGATATCACTTTCTAAAACATGGAGAACACAAAAAATCATAAAAACCGAGTTTCTCATCAGTTGCCTCATTCACAGAACTAAATTATTTTGGCAGAAATAAGGTTCAAAATGGAACATGGAGGCTTTCTTCCCATGTATTTTTCCAAACTCAGAAATAGGAAAAGTCTTTTAAAATATCAGTTCACTTTAGTAGATGGCAACAGTTGCAGTATTTTTAGAATTTTTAAACCGATCTCATTTAACCCCTTCATTCAGTAATATGTTTTAAAAGCAGATATAGATTTTCTTCTACCCCTTCTTACATAAATATAGGTAGAATTTCCGCTGGTTATAAATACATTAAAATAATCTGAGATACTGAAGAACAGTTAAATTTTTACTAAGGTACACTGCAGAAGAACACAGGCCAAAACCTACTTTAGTATTAATATTTCAAATCATACATTAGTTTTTGTATCTGGAAATCCAGGTAACACTGCAGCAACAGAACTGCCAGTTGGACAAGAGTAAAAGAATGTATGAATGATGCATTATTCATACTAGTAAATTCTTATTGTTATTTCCTTGCCAATTCACTGAATGGAAACATACAACAAAGGAAAATAATTTTAAAGCTTTTTCCAGTAATTTTTCAAAGCTATCTTACTATTAATCACTAAAATTCATGTCATCCAGTTAAGAATGCAAAATATTCCGAAGTATAGCCAACATTTTTCTTTATTGATCAAACACTGGCATCAAATCACAGTGTCTCATTCCCACAGCCCTGTGAAAAAATAAGAACCTCAGCTTCACTGCCATGTGGATCACAGAACATCCTATGAAATGTGTTTAGGTTGACAGTAGGTGTTTGAACTACTTATTTCGTATTATTTTTCTAATGTTGTTGTGTGTTGTGCCTTGTCACAATCCATTTTGTAAAGAATGCCACTTCATTAATGTTCAAATTTATAAGAAATGCTCTTCTTCTTAGACAATAATCTATGTCTAGTTAGGTATTTAGAGTGTATTTGTAGACATAAACAGTGATATCGTCACTTCCTAATGCTCCTTCAGCATGCTGGTTACTGCCAATAGCCCAAAATTTAACACTTAGTCAGAAATGAAGGAGCTGAAGATACTGAAGTTGTCAGCATCTTTTTGGGTGGAACTCAGTACCTCCCAGGGTTATGCCTCTGTTTAGAAAGTGCATCATCAATTCCCAGAATGGATGGTGTGAATAAGGATGTACCTAAAGAAACCCTTAGTCAGTGCAAAATATGGATGTTATTACAAGGATATATTTTTGAAAGTGTAAACTAGTTTTGAGATTATAGTTCTTAATCTACACAAAGGTTCCTAATCTAAATGGATTTGTAGGACCAGATTCCTAATCCTGCCCACTACACTATTGGGTGAGAGCCTAAAAACTCTTCTGCACGAGCAGTCCTATCACACACATAGAATGAGTAAGCCTGTTCATGCCTAAATAAAGCAAATCTGACGATCCTCTGTAGCTCAGCACATTTCTGCTCAATCCTGTGAACCACTGAACTGAGTAATGTTGATTCCATTATATTCATTAAAAAATGAAAAACAAGGCTAAGAAACAGTGCTCAGTCCTTCACGTAATTGGAAATTAATGAGAAAGATAGTTCAACAGTGGGGTGTCAGCATTCAATTCAGCTGTCCTGTTTACAGCCTGATGAATGGATTTTGATCTTTTTTTGATGAAGGAAATAATGACAGCTCTATTTCAGTACCATACCTTATCATGACCAGCTAAGTCATACTAAAGCAGAATGATCACTCTGAGAGCCGGGTAAAGGTAAAGAAGCTGAGTTATGCATTTTTTTTGTGTAGTCTGTATCCCCCTCCTCAGTTTTCAGGACTCATGCATTTCTATTCTTTTTCACCATCTTCTTATCTACTGCTTGTGTACTTATTGCTACCTACAAAAATATTTTGTCATAAAACTTATTTGCTGTGTTTTTGTATATTTCAAGAAGAAAAGTGTTGTGTGTGATAAGTTTTAACAAGTGATTATAGTAAGAGTTTTCCCATGCCTGTTGTATATCTTATGAAAGCAGAAGGAATTTTAGTTTGTAAAGACAGCAGATAGCCAGTAGACTATCCTTTTTTATCCTGGTGTAGCACAGCAGAATTCTACTGATGGAAAGAGCAATCAGTGCTGGTTTTGGAGTGGAGACAAGTTATTATTTTAAGGTCTTTATCAATCTCTTTTACCAAATTTGTAGTCGTGGACCATATTTATTCTTCCCGTGATTTACAGGAGAGCTGTTTGTGAGGGCAATTCAATCAAACTAGGACTACTCCAGCCACTGAAAGATCATTCAGTCACTGTGCTCCTTCTTGCCACAAATGAGCAGTCAAATATCCTTGTACTACAAGTACCAAGTTATTGTAAATGTACTTTTAACATCTGCAGTTTTAGTTGAGACATGGCTTCAAGTAACTTAGAGAAATTAATCCTAATTGAAAAGACAAGAAGAATGTTATTCATTGCACAGACTAATTCAAAACTGCTACTGCAGTTATTAGATGGAAGTCAGAATTGTTGTATCAGTTAATTCCTGTATGAATATTATGGTATTAAGAATAGCTGCTACATGTTGAGGCAGTGGAAAATTCTAAATTCTTTCTGCAAACCTGTTCCATTTCTTTTGCCAAGGTTGTTACCTTTGATTTGTAGTTCTTTATCTAATGACGACTGAATTTTTTTTTCAGGACCAAGTGCATTGATAGCTTAGGGCAGTATTATGAGTTATGTTAGGTAAATCTGCTCATAGAACAATATTTACAGCTGCTAAATGGTAACATTTTGGTTCTTAAGATCATTAAATCAGGTTCTAACTTGTAATGACACTATACAAGGAAAATAAGAAATATAATAAAAATATGTAGTATTTCAGATATTAATGAGTTTGAGAATCTGTCAGGTACTCAGTGTATCAAGTAAACATTCATGCCTCACTTTGCAAACTTTAACTTGTTTATTTTAATATATAGCAACATCCAGAAGGAAAAAAAAAGAAAAACAAACAAACCAAAACAAAAAACCACAAACAACAAACAACAAACCAAAAAATCCTTGCAGCGATACATTTCCTTTCCTGTAGTCATTCATCACTCATCTCTGGTATATCAGCAACAGAAAGCAAAGTGATTGAAGTATAAGAATCACCAAGTGACATCTGGCTATTCACTAGAACTGCTGAAACAGCTACAAAAAAAAAAGAAAGATGAATGGAAAATTTCACTACAGAGAAGTCACTACGGGGATTAACCAAGGTTAGCTGATTTGCATGCAAAGTTGTGTTAGCATGTCTATGCTACTTTTTGGATGTCAGCTTGTGTATCTTTGCAGTGCTGCATTCTGCCTTCGGGAGGTATCAGTTCCCTCAAATAGCTAGGGATTTTTCATCTCACCCAGCTCAACTTAAATCCAGCCTAATCATGTTCCTGCCCACAACAGGTTCCTCTGGATCCTCAGTTTGACAGCACTGTTGTGGGGAAGTCTGCAGACCCCACAGTACGTGACCGCACTGTGTGGAAAGCTAACAGCTTATCTGGAACAAAACACAGGATTTTAAAGCATTTTGTTAAGATATTATACATAATTCTGGGAAAAATAAAACTGGGTCATCCCAGCACTTCACTTGAGATGGAAACCATTTTTTCACAGAGAGTGTTGTGCTTGTAGGATGGACCCAGTAATTTGTGTAGCTGACTTTTTTGGCTCTATTTTATGCTTTCCTACATGATGCTCTATTAACAGGATTATGGAATCATGTATTTTGTCCACTTCATTGTAAGCTTACTTTACCATCATCAGATTATGCTTCAAAATGCTTATATTCCAGCCTACTAAATTCTCCTGATGTTCACGCCAGCTGAGAATTAAGTGCTTCTGCAGGTATGGAAAGGTCTCCTGTGGAGGCTATATACTTTCTATTCTCAGAGTGATTGAGGAGACTACTAAAAATAACCATCTAATCTTACTGACTTGAGCCCAACCCGAGAAAATTGTCTCAAAGGAATTTCAATATTTGTGTTAATTTTGTCTAAGCCTGGACTAATAGAGATTTATAAAACTGGAAAAAGCAAGTGGTTATAGTTCCACCTTGATGGAAGTGGGATATAGTACATCATGTACTGTGGCAAATTAAATGTGAAGTTATCTGTAAATGTCCAGTTACTTAAAAAAAAAGGGATTAGAATGATCCAAGCCAGGAGAGGTGTGTTAGCTTGACTTTTCTAAATTAATAGGGAAGGGTGATTCTATTTGTATCCATTAATTGAAATCATTCAACATTGTTTGTGGCAGACAGAATTTGATGTCTTTTTTTTTTAAACAAGATTACACACTTTGTTAGTAAAGGAATAATGTTGATAGTGTTGGTGTAAAATTCTTCATGGAAATTTGAGTGTATGATGCGATACATCGTAGCATCTCGATTAAAAGACTGGAATATAAAATCAACAAGGACTGGAAAGTAGAGTTGTTTGGTGCCCCAGGGGCTGAAGGCAAGAACAGTATCTTAGAATAAGTTCTCAGTTTCATGAATCAGCAGATGTGTAAGAACTCAGAGAAGCAATGTTACATGATGCCGTTGAAAGGATATCTGACCCTTGAAAGGACAGGTGAGGAACATGACTAAAAAGCTAGAATTGATTTATTTACAACTGTGAAATGAGGACAGTGTATCCCAATGTCCCAGTGTACATTTACATACAGAACATAATATGAACATGCAGTGATGAGGGCTCATATCCAACCAGCTGGCAAATCTTAATTAATTGGAATCACATTATCCCTTCACATTAGGACTACATTAAAATGCATTGGTTCTCTGTAAATCAGGAGAGTGAGGCTTCCTACTAAAGGTCTACTTATCAAAAAGGTAGCTTTTCTGCAGGGAAATTCTTCAGACATGACTTTGACTGCATGACCAACTGTGGTGCTGTGAATCTTGCTGGTTTGGACTCAAAGAGTAAGTGGACAATTAAAAAAATGGGTGTCCTGGTCCCCTTCTCACGATAGCTAGAAGCCCTTTAGTCTAGAATACAAATTTGAACCTGCCTCTCTGGAGCACCTTCATGAGAAAAAAATCCCTTTGCAAAAAAAATTTATATAAAAAGTCTTGCCTACTATTTAAAGCTATGTAGTAGGAGGCATAGATCAAAACTCAGTAAGCCTGAGAAACATGGTGAACCTGGATCTCCATGTAGTGTACAGTAGCAGTAACTACTGAGTTACTGAGTAGAAAGTAGAGGCAGCTACTCTTCCATCTATCATTTAAATGTATGTGCGGTTAAACAAAGAGATTCTAGGCCCTAAGGAGACTTTCTTTTTCTTTTCAGCTATAAACACACCTAGCTGACATGCTATATGCAGGGAGAAAGGAAATCTTATGTGACTCTGTGGATTTACCTCCTAGCTATCTATGGCAGTTTATTTCCCAGAACATACATCGTTGAGAATCCAAATTTTATATAGCAGTTCTTCTTATGTATGACACTGGAAAGCATTGGCACTTAACTCCAAGTGTCCTGGTTTTGGCTAGGGGAGAGTTAATTTTCTTCACAGTGGCTGGTGTGGGGCTACGTTTTGGGTTTGTGCTGAAAACAGGCTTGATAATATAGAGATGTTTTTGTTATTGCTGCACAGTGCTTGCACAGAACCAAGGCCTTGTCTGCTTTCCATAGGGACACATATGGCAAGGAAGTTGGGAGTGCATGGGAGGCTGGGAAGAGACACAGCCAGGACATGTGACCCAAAATGACCAAAGGGATATTCCATACCATATGACATCATGCTCAGTGTATAAAATGGGGGGAAGGAGAAAGAAGGGGGGGATGTTTGGAGTCATGGCATTTGTCTTCCCAAGTCATCGTTACATGTAATGGGGCCCTGCTCTCCTGGAGACGGCTGAACACTTGTCTGCCCACGGGAAGCTGTGTTTTGCTTTGCTTGTGGCTTTTCCTTTTCCTATTAAACTGCCTTTATTTCAATCCACAAGTTTTCTAGCTTTTACCTTACAATTCTCTCCTCAGGCCTGCTGGTGGGACAGTGAGTGAGACACTGCATGGGACTTGGTGGTTGCCTGGCATTAAACCATGACACTGAGCTGTGAAGACCACCAGATGACAGAACATTTAAATAAGGTGCTGCAATACTCAATTCTGTTATGAATCTTCTAAAAATAATGCTTTCCTTGATTAGCAGGTCATTTTAAGTTACATCACAATGTGACCATGGAGATCAGACATCATGTACTTATTAAACCTGACATCTGAAGGCTTTTCTAAAAATAAGTTCTCCCTTTGCAGGGAGGATTTCTCAATCACCTTATTCTTTTATGGTATTTGAGGATAAAAAGACTCTTCAATGACTGGAAAATTTCCAAAAGTATGTCTGGAAAATTGCAAAAAAAAAGATCTACATATGATTCATGAATTAACTATTCATTCAGGAGATTATCCTATCATACTTTCTAGCTGAGGACTGAAGGAAGCAGGCACTGCATCATTCAACTTTCAGGCTCTGTGTCTCCATGTATTAGATCCTTCCCTGATACATCAGGAGGTGTTCTCCTACCATGTGAATTACCCATAAGTGACGAACCCCCTCTACTGCTGGCTTAGTTGTTTGAGTACTTAGGACACAGAAAAACTGGGTTTAATTACCTTTCAGACTGATGGTAGCCTAATCATACCTCCCCCTTTGAGAGGCCATGAGGAAGAGATGTTCTCTAAACAATTTAATAAATTGATGTTTGTGTCCGGTAGCAAATCCAAGTTTCACTGGATGAGAGGGAGAAAGCATTGGATCCCTCATCTAGCTAATATTGCTTAGCGTGGGCAAGGAATACTAAACCCTTACTTGTGTATTTCTTTTTAGTGGAAACTAGGAACACCAAACTAGGATTTCCCAAATCCATTTTCTGTCTTTAGTGCTGTAACAAATAGGTAGTAGAATCATGTTCCTGGTTGTTGTTTGGGTTTTTTTCCTCTCCTATAATCTTGCATCCCTTGCACAGTATCATTTATTCAACAGGAAAGGCTTTGGATATTTCTGTTGTTTTGTATTGGATGGGACTCATATTGTGGGTATAGACTGGTAATTCCAGGAAACTGTCCTATGCACTCTGCCCTTTCCAGTTTTGCCGAAGAAACATTTAAGCTCCTAACTGTTCCCCTGGGAGCCTGGCAATCTGCCCGGTCCACTGTGGTTCTAAACAGAAAGAGTGCACTGGGCATCTGAAGAAATTCAAGGATGTTTAAAAGGAGACAATAGTAAATTTAGATGCTGTCAGTGCCTACCTTGAAGCTAAATGTTCTTGTTTTCTTCAGGTATAGTATCAGGCAGAGTCATGAATCATTGGACAGAAGCAGAGCAAAGTGCTTAATTCATCATTCAGGCTGATGAGTGTTTAATTAGCTTTATTATGTTTACAAAACTGGGTAAATAACTTCATTGTTTCTCAGATGGGGAAACTGATGCATAAGGAAAATAAGGAGCTATTTTAATATCGATGTTCTCTGCTGCTAGCTCAAGTCAGAAGGTCAAATCTGTTTTTCCCTGCTTTTCTGGACAGGCTTTTAGTGAATATTAAATAAGGAAATTATACAGTGAAGTTTGCCAAGAGGCACAGAAATGCATACCTAGAAGAGACTTCCTGCATCATTGAGATCTCCCTTACCTGAAGGCTGTTTTTTAGAACTGTTTTTCTGGAACATTGCCCATGGTATTCCAGATGAGATTTTCACTTGCTTTATTACTTCTTCATCACTGCTTGAAACACTAAATCTAGTTGGAAACCTTATAAACCGCTAGTCCTCAATGCTACTAATATATTCTGATCTCTTCTGTGTTGCAAATCCTAATAGGCCTAATCCTAATAGGCTCATAACAGAAATTCTTCTTAGTATCTTTTTCTCTGAGTTTAAGTTTCATGCTATTTTCCATTTTAGTATTATTTGTCTAAGCCTTGCAAACCAAAGGGCTCAGATAAAGGCCATTACTGGAAAACTCTCCAATCTAGTAAGGCCCTCTGTTACTGGTTGTTCAAACTGGCTGCAGTAAAATAACAAAGACAAGTCCTAGAGCAATCAAAAGAGACTTCAGGGCCCTGGGATGATTGGAAGAGGGATCTGGAGCACAGATAGTGATTTCCTTGATTCTTCCGGTAACAAGGAATAATACCGATAAGAATAGACAGATCCACCAGGTCAACATGTGGCTCTGAGGTTGGCCTGACTGGAAAAATGTGGAGTTTTTGACCATGGGACGATCTACTCAGCAACTTGTCAACTGACATATGATGGGATGCACCTCAGAGGGGAAAAAGAGTTTTAGTTCAGGAGCTAGTGGGGCTTTTCAACAGAGTTCTAAAGTAGCTTGGAAGGGAAAGGAAAGGAACAAAACCAGGCTCTCCGGTGATGAGCGATGGGATGGTGTGCCAAAACTTGAGAAAACCAGTACTTACGGGATCACTCAATCTGCTTCATAAGGTATTGGCCACAATGTACCACATCTGATGTGTTTCTATCCCAATGCAAGCAGTATGAGGAAAAAACAAGAGGAGCTCAAAGCTTTGGCACAGGCCCAGAGATTTGATACCATTGCATAAATTAAACCTGGTGGGATGAGTCCTGTGACTTGGGTGCCCTGTTGGATGGTTACAGGCTCTTCAGGAGGGATAGGCAGGGCAGAAGAGGTGGAGGGGTGGCACTGTGTCTAACGGGAGGGTTAGAATGTGTGGCGCTCACAGTTGGCAATGAAACAGTTGAGAGTCTCTGGGTAAGAATCAAGGGGCAAACAAACAATGTGAATGCTATCTTGGGTGTCTGCTATAGACCTCCAAGCCAGAATGATGATGGCAACAAATTATTCTGTGAGGAATTAAGGGACACATCCAAGACAACTGTCCTTGTCCTTATGGGGACTTCAACTTGCCAGAAATCAACTGGAAGCATCACACAGCTGGTACAACCCGGGCCAGAAGATTCCTAAAAAACCTGGATGACAACTTTATAGAACAGGGAGACAACTCAGAAAACTACTCTCCTTGATTTGCTGCTTGTCAACAGAGTGGAATTCATAAACAAAGTGGAGATTGGTGGCCATCTTGGCCACAGCAACCACGAAGTGACTGAGTTTAAAATTTCTATTGAACGGAGGAAAAGTGCTAGCAAAACCTCAGTTCTGGACATGAGGAGAGCAGAATTCAGGCTGCTCAGGGAATTAGTAAGTAAAGACCCCTGGGAAAATGTTTTTGCAGGTGCTTGCCGCTGTAGGGTGAAAATTCATGAGGACAAGGCTCAGCTGGAGTTGAAGCTCAACAGAAATGTGAGGGAAAATAAAAAGAGTTTTTTCAAATATATTAATGGCAATAGGCATTCCCTTGTTTGGAAAAAAACCCAAAACAAAACACAACAGTATGTACCAGATTATTATTATTATTCTGGTAAAAAATCTCACACATACAAGTACAAACAGAGGAAAAACAAAAAATGTTGGTCCTAAAGTGCTCTCATTTTAATAAGAAGCAAAACTGAGTTAGGCAAAAGTCTGGAAAAGTAGTGTCATAAGTACCGCATGATCCAGTCATTCTCAAAAAACCAAGCCAATAATGAACTCATCTGCCTAACAGCTTGCTGCTTATGCTACTGGAAAGGTGTTTCGGGGAGAGCTAAAAGAAGCTGAGAGAATGGTTCTGAGAGACCACATTTTTTATGCAGTATTTTGAAGAGAGGCACAGACACGACTTAGGTACTTAATTTTCATTTAAGATGGATTGATATTTTCTCATCCAAACTAATTAATTTTCCTAACTTCTTCATGATGAAACTATATACATTTTACTGAACTTTAATCAAATAGGTAGAGTTAATTGAGTTCCTGCAGGGCTTGACGGTCAGGCACGTTGGCTAGAGCAATATGTATCCCTGATGTTTTCACAAGGGGGTTGGGGGTTTTCATTGCCCGGAGAGCAGAAGCAGATCTGGCCAGGCTGTGTTTATGTGCAGTAGAGCCATAAAACCTGATCACAGCTATTAATATCTTGGCTTCAGAGAGGGAATTGGAAAGCTATATCTCACCAATGCAGGCAGGTTGCATTGCAAACTGGTGCCAGCTCGAGTTCTTCTTCAGTTTTCATCTGCAGCAGTTCAGTAGCTCAGCATTAAGGTTCAGACTCTGCTTGGTGTGGAACTGAGGGGTAGATGGACACATTATGAGAAAGAGACTGTCATCTTTTCTTGTAAGCAACCACTCTGAAAGCTCAATCCCCCAGGTGGTCTTAGGCAGGGAAAAAAAATTGAGGGAGTGCATCTGGCTCACCATGCATAGTGTTCACTCAAACACTGCAAATGGAGTTTCCAATAGAGAACTTTCCTGGAATTTCTGTTTGCAAGTTACTAGAATGAAATTAAAGTAACAAAATATTGGAATTCCCCAGTTTTGCTCATAATATGAGCCAAAATAAGATCCCCAAATTATTTGTACTTTGAAAGAAACATTATTTCACAGTATTTGTTAGTAAAAGATAACTTTCCACCCTGCACCCCCAAGAAAGTCAATAAATAAAAATGCTACACAGAGACCTGAAGCCTGAAGTTTAATGAGAGTTAGGTACTCACATTGGCATGTACATGGTGTCTTTTGACCAAACTCAGCCTAGAAATGGCATTGCCTCATGGCCAGATAGGAGATTACTGGTAGATCACTTATTTCTCATCAGTCCTGGCTGACTTACCCTCTAGTTCTGCAGTCCTCCTGCTACTTTCCTACATATTCATTCTTTTTTAAGATGTTCAACTGAATAACATCAACCTTCAGATTCAGTCACCCATTGTAAGATCAGTCTCCTTTTTTTCTTTTATGGACACACCTCATGATGTTTTCAATGTTTCTTATTTCTCTAAAGCAAAAGAGTATTTTTTTGTTGTTGTTAGGATAATGTGAAAAAAAAGCCTGGGTTTTCTGGAGACTGGTTTTTGGAACACGAAGTTTAGCAGACATCCATAACCTAAGGATCTGGCTGCTTCCTTGTGATCTCCAAGACATGGGTACAGGTCCACTGTTGCAGTTCAACAGAATCTGCATGTCTTCCTTCCCAGAAGGGCTTGGATTTTTCCCATGATAAAAATCCATGTTCTCTTCTGAGATTTCCTTCTTCTTATATAAAAATGGTGTTCTCCTGATAAAGTTCTATTCTAAACTGGCTCTATTTGTGATCACTGATTTGAGGCGAGGGTGTGATAACTTCTACAGTTTGGCAGAAGAAGCCCTGACACTATTCACATTTCATTTTGAAAATGAATTGTGAATCATTTAGAAAGTCTCTGCTTTGAAATTCAGTAACCCTAAAAAGAAAACTAAGAAGAAAATACCTGAGTGATAAGTCCTTTTTAATCGACAGTGGCAGCATTGAAGAGGGGATGATTGTGTGTGGCCAGCTGGCCATGTACATACCTAAACTGTCTTATCACTAGAGCCATGGCTATGTGAACTTACTTGCATACTTGCATTTGTGCTATATTGCACCTCCTCATCACAAAATCTAAGTTCAAATTATAGAATCATAATCATAAATGATTTTTCCTGGCACAGGTGTTTTACCCAAGCATGTTCAGATATTTAACAAACGTTGCAGTGCGGTCTTCTTATGCAGTGAATTTTGCTCACCTGTTCATCCTACATTTTCTGTGCATAGCATATTTCTTTGAATGTATTTATCTAGTTACCTGTCCTTTCCAGTTTCTGTATAAAATGACTCCTGCAAATACTCTGTGCTTAAAATGTGCATATTTGTTTTGACCGAACAGGTACCTCAATCTGGATATTTTTCGCTGCTGTGGTTTGAAACTGACCTTCCATATCCATTTTATAAACCTGCTTTTCTACACCTGTTGTTGTCACACACCTTCTTGCTCATTTTAGAAAGACTAAAAGCAAAAGAGATGTACCTATGACCAACACTAAATTTTGGAAATAATATTTATATCTCCCTGCTCTCTAAAGCTTTTTTTTTTCCTTTTCTTTCCCCTCCTCTTATTAAATGTAACTATATTTCCATTACCTTTTGAACTTAGATTCAAGTCTGTACCAGAGCTGCAAACTGAGTGCAGAAATCCTTTATGTTCTTTCTCTGCTTTTTAACCAGAAAAAAAAAAAAATCAGTAATTGACTTAACAGTCATAACATACGTTGCTAATCACATCACTTAAACTCTGAACCCTAAACAGTAAGGGTACAAGCATATACTTTAAATGAAAAACTTTAAAAATGTTTTCTGGGTCTATCTCTCTCACTGAGACCTTTTCTAAGTTCTTTAAAATATTTCAGACGAGAGACAATAATTGGATTTCCAGACCTGTGTTTATTACTTGAACTAGAAAGAGAAGTCCAGAGTGAATAGTCCAAGTTCTTGCCAGAATGGATTCATAACTTATATGAGCTGACTCTGGTTTTTGCTCCCCTAGGAAAAGGGTCCTCTCACATTTATGCATTTAAAGGGAGTCTGGTGCTCAGTCTTTAGAGATGCAACAAGGAAAGTACTAGCATTAATTGCATACTGATCTACAACAATTAGGTACATGCTTATTCAAAATTAAGAACAAAAACAACAAAAAAAGGGAGAGTAAAACAAGTAATAATGGCTTTAAAAAATGTGTAAATTTTTGTTGTTGTTGCTTTTAACATGATGTCTTTCTTTGGAAATTTTCTTTCCAAAAGCACACTCAGCCTGACATTCTGGTACATTATTTTTTAGAAAATTTGCTGCTGTGTCAAAGTAGCAGAAATCTGTCTTGTACTTTATCCATCAGAGGTTTCCTAAGAGACTCCTAAGAACTAGGAATTCATTTTGGACAGAAAAGATGCTACCAGCTCCATTACAAAAAAAGCAAAACAAAAAACCAACCAACCAAACAAACAAAAAACCCAAACAACAACAACAACAAAAAAAAAAAAAGAGGTGAAGAAGCATTCTTTTATATGTATACAAAATAAATTACTACCTTAGATTTACTGTAGACTGGACTAATTCTTTACAGTGCACTGTGCAGTGATAAATGATTCTTTACCATGCACTGTTGAATATCCACTATAGGCCAATACCCTCAAGGGGAATGGCTCTGACATTTTTTTGGATTCTGTAGAACTGGACACCTGAATGTACTCCAAAATATGTCAGTGAAGTGCTATGTCAGTGTCTTCACAGTCAAACTCTTTGCTAATAAGGGAATTTCCCAGTTCATCCTCCCATCAGATCCTTCAAGGACTGAAGTTAAGTGGTATTTTTAGTTCAGACATCATCATTAAAGCACAGAGCAGAAATATCTCCCAGTTTAAAGTGCTAGTAAGCATGATTATACTGTTAAACTAATTCTGTGGATGGAATAGATATCAGTGGAAAATCTAATTTGCTGTCTCTCATTGGTCTGTTATGCTAACCAGATTAACATGCAGAGAAGTAAATGTATGTGTGGTGGGTTGACCTTGGCTAGACACCAGGTGCCCACCCAGCTGCTCTCACTCCCCTTCCCAGTGGGACAAGGGAGAGAGTAGGATGGAAAACAACTTATGAGTACGGATAAGGCAGTTTATTGAAGCAGAAGTCAGGTGGAAGCTTGCGTGCTCAAAAGAGAAGTGAAAGATAACACGGGTTAGTCTCTACTTCCCATGAGCAGTGATGTCCAGCCACTCCTAAGAAGCAGGGCTTCAAGCACAATGGTTCCTCAGCAGGCAGCCATTGGAGTCAATGAATGTCTGCCTTACTGCTCCATGCCTTAGCTTTTGTATCTGAGCTGATGTCATGCTATGGAATATCCCTTTGGCCAGTGTGGGTCAGCGGGCCTACTTGTGTCCCCTCCCAGGATCTTGCCCTCAACTGAGGAAGGAATGTTAAAGTGCTGATGTTGTGCTCAGCAGTAGTCAAAACACTGGTGTGTTATCAACACCCCTTTAGCTACCAATGCAAAGCACAGCACTGTGAGGGCTGCTATGGGGAAACGAACTCCAGCTCAGCCAGACCCAATACAGTATGTTTTAATTCTGATTACACCAGGGATACATCTTTATACCACGTGGTGCCAATTTTATGTGACTGTAAATAGCCTTTGAAATTCTGGATGGGCATGATTTGGGTTTCAAATCTATTTTTTAACATATTCTTTGTACCTTGCTTCATTTCCATTCTTGGATTAGGAATATAATTTTTAACCCTGAAAAACCTTAGAAAAGACATACTGTAATTGTGGTAGAGAAATGTGACATAAATGTTGGAGAGATAATGAAAAAAAAAAAAAAGGCTGTTTTCAAAGGCTTCTAGCCTACATCAATTTGATGGCCTTTGACTAAATCAAGTAAACTTGAAGTAAGCCCACTTCTTCAAATTAAATGTAAACTTTGAAGCTCCTTAGAATTGCCTAGAAAAAAATTAATACTACATGATCCTCTGTTTGAGGGTATTATTTTCATTGATCAATATCCAGGGAAACGACTTAATCTGTTTTGCTCCAAGTCAAACATAGCTACAGAAAGAGTACTGCACTCACAACAGCCTGAAGTTAGCATGGTAAGTTAAAAATATCTTAAGACTTCCTTCCTTTTTCCACCCACAGTTATGGACCTGATTATAGAGTCCTGAAATCCTTCTGAATCTCTGCTAATTTTGCCAAAAGAACTGATTATGTAGCAATATTGAGTTACTCTTTGTATCTAGGGAGGCTGTAAAATATGGTCACAATTACGTGCTGACCCCTTGCTGAAAGAATATGGTCATATATAAAAGGCAAAATGCTATCAAAACTTAAAAACAAAACACTAACAAAAACAGAGGTGGCAGTCTTTTTTTTTCCTTTTTGGATCAAGATGTTCAAAGGACTAGAAAATGCCTTTGTTCCTCTTTGGGATATGCCTGATTTGTGCCTACAAACTGGGAAAGAGAAACTTTACTGGGATATGATACTCTTCAGATACTTTACCTAATTTGAACATAAATTTTATAAGTGATCTCGATGATGCCTTTCATGCTCTCTTAATCTGGTCATATTTGTAATCTGTTTCTTATTTTCTAACTTTGCCTGGTAAAAAACCACTTTGCATTACAAGATAGTTTAACCTATGCAGAATAAATGCTTCTGGGGACAGTTGCAGCCAGGTCCACCTACAGAGACAAACTCCTTGCTGACCCTAAGGAGTTTGGTATCAGATCTCAGCTCCAGTGCCCCGTTTCTAGATGCCCAAAAAGGGCATCCAAAGGGCAATTAAAGGAAAAGGAAAAATGTTTGTGACTTAGCAGATATTAGCACACATTGTAGGAATTCGTGGCTAAGAAAACCAAACCTGTTCAGTCTTCACCCTACCCTTGAACTGAAAGAGAAAAGGAGAAGGACATGTATCAGAAGGAAACCTTGTATTTCGAATGCTGGGCATGAGCTGACATTCTCTAAGCAGAAACAAGTTTGTTTTATATGAGAGAAGAAAGATTATGACTCTTCAGCTTCCAAATTGGCTTTTTTTTCCCCTATATTTGAAGATAATTTTTTTCTATTTACAGTATTTTATTGTACTCTGTCAGTTTTTGTAATTCAAATCCTCAAAGGGTCTTGAGTTTACAGTGGAAAATTGTAAAACTACAGAAAATGAATTTCCTGATTAATTGCAACTTTGGCAGGGAATGTTTTACCTAGTTATAGAACAAGTCTTTCCATTCAGTCCATCACTTAAAAGAAAGTCTGGTTCTTTCCCTCATTCATTTTTTACTATTCAAGCCAGGACTGTTCTTTTTGGAATTGTGAGAGCTTTCTATCCTCTTTTGCTTCATGTGTATTTGGAGATCATCCTTGAAAAAATCTGCCCAAGGAAGAGGTACATGTGATACCAAACTGAAACTGACCCTGGAATGAAATGACATCTAAAATTAAATTACTTATTTGTCTATTAAAAAGTTGACTGATTAAATGCCATAGGGCTGCCAAGGTTGTCCTGTGTTGCTAAAATTAGTTTAGAAAAATTGTGGGTTTGCAACATCTACTTACTCCTGTATGTTCATGTCCCATCTGGTCCACCTGGAGAGCTGTCCTTGACCTCCCACAGCCAGTGCTGCCCCTCTGACTTTGTGTGTTCATTTATCTGTCGAGGATGCCCCTATTCTGAATAAACATGCAAGGCAGTTAGTGTGGTGTAGGAAGGAGCATGACTGCTGGTGACAGACATGGCACTAGAGGAATCTGTGTTGTTCTTGGCTGCAGTCATTTCCAAGAAGGAAAACAATATCTTGTTTTCTTCCTTTTCACAACCCCCAGCTTTCAGGGCAGGAGTTTCATTTTACTTTGGATGGGTGGAAAAGCTATAATCAAATGCCTGTGGCAGGTAGACAGGAAGTTTGCAATAGTTTGTAAGAGCAGTAAGAAAACATGAAAAATGCCTTAAAGCTTCAATAAAAACAAAACTTTTTGAAAGTGTGCTTTAAGGAGCAGCACCTATTGCAGCTCAATCAGCACTATTGGGGTTGATGACTCTGCAGCCATCCTAACTGTCAGGAGAGAAATGAGAAGTCAGAAAGAGACATTAGCTATGTCTGCCGTGAAAGAAGAAACTACTTTGTATTCTGAAACCATAATGTCAAACATTTGTTAAAATGAAAATTTAGAAAAAGTGAGTACAGGACTTGCCTCCCTTAAGTGATCTACTTCAAGGTCTTCTAAGCATACCTTACGGTTTGTAACTGACTCAGTGTAAGTGCAAACAGAACATGCATTTTAATAGCAAAGCACACATTTGCCTTCAATTCTGTTTGAAAGTTTCTGGTAGGGTCTTGCCTTATGTTTATTCTAATTACTGGTTTTTTTCTTAGAAACATCCTAACTTTTCTCTCAAACAAAATAGGAGGTAGCAAACTTGAGTACTGAAACAAAAAAGGGGGAAAAAAAAAACCAAACCCCAAACACAACAGCAATTGGGAACACTTGGTTGAAAGTGACTATTTCTGCATGTGCTTATATGTGTCTTTGAACGGAGAGCCAAGGCCTGGACACATCAGCATTCTCACAGATAAGCCTCTGAAGGAAAAGGTAGTTCTGCATCAGCAGCTTTTTCAGCTTTTTATGAAGCCCACTAGTGAGTTACTAGCTCTCCTGCCAAAAGCCTACTAAAATAGGAAAAGACAAGAAAAAATACTTAATCTTCATTAGATTTTAAGTGTGGTGTGATTGTCCATTTTCTATCACATGCCTATGCAGCATGGTGGAGACCTCTTACATGACTGAAAGTCTGTAAGCCTCTGCTGGAAGAAAATAATGCTCTTGTGGGTTACAAGCATTTCTAATGGCAAATTTTATGTGATAAACTTTTTTTTGAAAAAGTCAAATTTCAGTTGGTTGAATGTAGAGTTGTGAAATCCTGAAAGCAGAGCCTGTGAGTTGCCAGGTTTCATTAAAGAATGGGAAACTTCTAAAAGTAACTTAAGTGTTGCAAACCAAAGGCAACCCCTGTGTCTTGTTCCATATAGACACTGTACCTCACAAGGTTAATCTCATAAAACCTAGGTCTTAAATTATGGATATGTTTTGTATTTTGTGCCTTAAAGTGCATAAAATAGATTGCAGCCAGACCAGCCCAAGTTTCTATGTAAACTAAAATATAATAGCATCCTTATTTATATGGTAGCCCAACTTTCTCATCTAATCTTTAACAGTCCTCTGGACACTTTGTTCATTTCTGCCTCTACTTGAAATCTGAATCACTGGCTATAATGAGGTGGGAGATGGGGCTGTGTTTGTTACAGATTCATAACACAGTAGTCCTAAAAATGACATGCGTGTCTGAACTTGTTCATGTAAGTAATCCCACGAAGGTCACCACTGATGAAGACAGGAATATGCCAACAGCGGTAAATGCGGAGCAGATGTATTCTCACAAAATATCTTCCCCCTCTGGTTTGAATATACTTGCTAAAAAGGCACCTTATGCTTTTCCATTGAGAATCACTTTTACAAGTTTTAATATTCACAACTGTAAATATAATATTCATTTAGAGAAGGAATAACCATGACCCAAACTTTCATGAAGAATTAACCCTTTTAGTCTGAAATCTTACACCACTTTATACCCATGAGTTTCTCTGAAGCCTTTACTTACAATAAAAAAATAAAGAAAAGGCATTGCAATACCTTTTCTTCTGATACACAAGACCAAATATTCAGTAGATATCTGAATATTTCTTCAGGGAGTTTCCAACAAGCTTTCTTGTCTGCTCATTTTCCTTTATTGCTTTACAGTGATAAACTAGTTTACTTTTAGTAACTTCTACAATTGTTTAGTCTGACTTCTTATGAAGTAATAAGTAATTCACTCTCTTCAGGAAATTAATTAAAATGCCTTTTTGGTAGGTTTTTTGTTGGTGGGGGTTTTTTTCGTTTCTTTTTGTTTGTTTGTTTGGGTTTTTTTCACCACAAAGCTTCTAAAAGTCTTGTTGACCAGGAAATTTTTGAAGGGTTGGGTAAGGTTATGAAGTCAATAGCCTAAAGAGGAAACTGCAGCTGGCAGTTCTGGGTATATTGAGCAATTGCATTTTCGAGTAATCCTTGTTTGCTTTTAGCTTTTATGGTAACCTTTTATGAGGTTCATGTAGCTGGTGTTTCTTGTGTAAGGGAAAAGCATGGCTGAGAGATTTATTTTTGGTGCTTTCTACTTTTGGGACCAGAAAGAAAACAACAACTGCTTTTGTAAGCACAATGATGCAGGAGTTCAAAAAAAGTGGGGAAATGCAGAGTACTCATGTGCATGGATATCAGGAATATATACAATTGAAGTCAGTCATTATGGGAATTTGGCAAACACTTTTCATTTTTTTCACATCCTTTTCTTTTCTTGATGTTCCTTTGGGACTTGTTCATAAACAAATCCAGGCAAAATTTCCCCAAGGTCCCTCAAGGACTTCTGAATTTCAGTTCAGATTAAAAATTGTGCTTGGCACCAAGGGTGTTCTTGGGAACAAGGTGCTGGGGCGCAGCACCACAGAAAGGGACCTTGGGATCCTGGTCGATGGCAAGTTGAATATGAGTCAGCAGTGCCCTGCCAGCCAGGAGCACCAACCGTGTCCTGGGGGGCATCAGGCAAAGCATCGCCAGTGAGTGGAGGGAGGGGATTGTCCTGCCCTGCTCTGCACTGGTGTGGCCACACCTTGAACATTGTTGTTAGTTTTGGGCATTGCAATATAGAAAAGATATTTAGCTATTAGAGAGTGTCCAAAGGAGGGCAATGAAGTTTGTGTGTATATATATATATATATATATATATATATATATAACATAATAATATATAATAATATAATACAATAACAGAAATCTGATATTGTGCTTTTATGTACCAGTTAAGTAATTAAAATGCAAAGATTATGACAAGGATGATCTCTAAAATACATGTGTGAGAGAAGTGACCTTGGTTTTTTGTTTAAAAATACCTAATCCTGATAGAATTTGGCACTGGGAAATTATTTCTTTATTTGTGGTTATGATCTGAATCTGGAAGAAATTGACAAAATCATATCAATAGAAGCTGTTTTTCAGAATTCTTAATCTTTTGAATAAAAAAAAAATCAAGTCACGTTAAATGAAAATGCCATATCATAAGGTATCTATTACAATGTGATCTTTGAAAAAAATAAAAAGTATGTGGCCAAATCATGTGTGTGACTGAAAATGTTACCTCATACCTTAGAAAGCATTAAATACTATTTCCATATGGAAAAATTCTGTCACTGGTGGGGCCTTGCATCATTCATCACCTTCTTTTTCTCAGTGGAAAACAAGAGGTAAGGAGGGTTGATTGGTCTGATTATGAGGAAAGGGCAAGTGTAATGCCCCAAATAAGAAAGAGGTGGGGCATATGTTGATATAATATGTACTTTCTATTAGATATGTGCAGCCCAACTCAGTCCTAGCAGCAAGCAATAAGTTTTTAACTTTAAGCAAAAGAAGTAGGTTAAAAATAAAGGATAAACAGCTGGTGACTCAAAAAAACCTATCACACTCAAAAAATGTAAATTGTCACTGGAAGAATGAAATTAGCTGGTGAAACACAACTCTTGTATGTGAGAAAAGCCACTAGCCAGCACGACAGGCCAAATAATAATGCTTTCTGCCCGAGTAGGACTTATCTCTAATTGAGATCTAGTTTCTCTTGAATTCCATGCAAGACAGAAGTCAGAAAATTTGGTAACTTGAACTGGTAAACTCCCATTTTTGAGGTTAATGACATATCTTATCACCATCATGACAACTGCCTGAGAATGTCTTCCTGAGCCTGCAGTCCTGTAGGTCAGTATTCTAGAAAGTATTTCCAAACTGTGCTTCTGTCAAAGCTTTTTCTCATTCTCTTCCTGGGAAAGGTATGTATTCTGTATTCCTTAGGGCTTATCTAACTAGTGATTAATACCCAAAGGAGAAAAGAATAATCTCACTGTGGACATTTCATACTGATGTTTCTGTCACTTATTTAATTATTATATCTTTTCAAACACAAATGTCTTTCTTCAACACTATCAGATCTTCCAAAAGGACTGGTGAGGCTGTGAAAGGGGGTGAAGAATGGGTCTCTGTGTATACTCTTTCTGGTTGCTACTAGTACAACTCCCATGGAAACCAACAGGAGTTGCCTGTTAGCTGAGAAGCAGGAAACACAGTAGTGAGGGAAGAGTTATGGGCTTATTTTTATTTTATTTCATTTATTTCTGCTTCCACATGGGACCTTAATGCATTATATTTTGAGAACACTTTAACAGATAAATGCAGAACAATACAGGGAGAATCTGTTGGTGGTGATATGTCCTTAAGAATGGAAGGAAATATTTGCTTGTATTCTTTGCCAAATGAAAGGATTACAGGATTAATTAATGCCTGCCTGCCTTGGAGGCCTTCTCTTCTCTGTCTGTTCATCCGCCACCCTGCTTTGCATTTCACCCGTGATTGCTACCATATTCTCCTTCCTGTAGGTAGTAATTTCTTAAAACTCTTAACCATTCCTCACTGTATAAGCTGCACATTATGAAAGACACAGTCGAAAAGGATCTCTCTGTCTTACTATATGGGAGAGATTTTACAAAACCAAGTAGAAAAATGTCCTGTGAGACATTTTTTTATGGCAATCACCGCCTTTTTCAAAGAGGAACTCAGAGAATGAAGGACAGGTATTGAAACTACACTTTACCTGTCTACTGCAAATGATTTAATATCATAGAGTTTGTAAAGCAGGGAATTTTATTATTAAGCTCTCCAGATTTAAAACATGACGACTAAACATTTCCTAAATATGAGAGACAATTTTGGCAGAGAGCATAGAAGAAAGGAAATTTTATCAGTACTAAACTGTCTTTCCCATTTTTTGAGGTAGCTGTAGTAAGCTTATTGGCAACCATGTTCTCAGCTACAGGTTTTCTTCCATTTTTATATGTAAGGAATTGTTTAGAAAACTTCCATTATTTGAAAACTAAGCAAATTGTCATTCATGCTTTTAAAGCTGTCTGCTCTTTAAGCCATTGTCATAATCCACCTGTATGTCAAATTCAGGGATTGTGTTCTGATATCTTTACATACATGGAGATGCCAGAGACTGACCAAAAATCTCTATACTTTGCCAAAGCAAATAAATGAAGAAAGTCTCTAGGGGTAAGGGGTGAATGGAACAGATGTGATAACTTTACTTTACATTTGCCTGCCTCAAATAGAGGTGCCACATAAGAAACATAGTTTGAGTGTTGTTATATTCAGCCAACAGTCAGAAATGGAGAAGTGTCTTTTAATATGTGGGCAGCCACATTTAAGTTATATCAACACTAACACTGCTGCAAATTATTCAAGATGCTGAACTCGGGGTAGTTTACAAATCTCCTCGTGAGCTGAAGCATACTGATCAAGTGTAACATCACTTGAAAAGGGAACTGCATTTTCATCCTTGCAATCTTGTGATTCTACCTTTTTAACCCTAATAAAGTTGGGCTTTTTTCTGTTGCAAAACACAGAAGGAAAGAAAAAAGAAGTTGTCAACTGGCTGATTTCCAATCTGCATGTGTATAACTGAATACAGAATCAGCCCAGTATTTATTTGGCTTTACTTAGAAACACATGCCCTGTCCATATCCCATTAGGACTGATGAAAAATGTACTTCATTTATTTTGCTAACAGTGGATTAAGCCCATTAAGAAAAATCAGTTTGTTCTCAGGGTAATGACAGTTTCTATGTAAAACAGAAAGGACGTAATTATTTGTAGACCAAAAGAACAGACTTTCACAACTTTAATATGAATTCCAAACAAACTTTTTGAATATAATTCAAAATTAAGACAATGCCTGTGCATAATTAGGTTTTTCTTACTGAGAAACACTGCTACAGGACTATAGCATGTCTCTTGGTTATCTATCAAGAAGAAAAGTATTCATAAAGACTGTGATTATATTCCCAATACAGTGGCTGCACTAAGTATAAAGAGAAAACTATTAGTGGTGGTAGGCTTCTAAATAGAATTGTAGAACCATTTAGGTTGGAAAAGGCCTCTAAGATCATTGAGTCCGACCACTAACCCAGCACTGCCAAGTTCACCACTAAACATCCACGTATCTTTTAAATACCTCCAGGGATACCACTTCCCTGGGCAGCCTGTTCCAATGCTTCATAACCCTTCCCATGAAAAATTTTTCCTCATGTCCAATCTAAACCTCTCCTGGCCCAACCTGAGGCCATTTCTTCTTGTCCTGTTGGTTGTTATGTAGAAGATGAGACTTCCTCACCTTGCTACAATCTCGTTCCAGACAGTTGTAGAGAGCAATGAGATCCCCTTTGAACCTCCTCTTCTCCAGGCTCAACAACCCCAGCTCCTTCAGCTGCTCCTCATTGGACTTACTCTCCAGACCCTTCACCAGATCCGTTGCCCTTCCCTGGGCTCATTCCAGCACCTCAATTTCTTTTTTGTAGTGAGGGACCCAAAATCAAACAGAGGATTCAAGGTGCAGTCTCACCAGTGACAAGTACAGGGGCACAATCACTGCCATAGTCCTGCTGGCCACACTGTTGCTGATACAAACCCAGATGCCATTGGCTGACTTGGCTACCTGGGCACACTGCTGGCTCATGTTCAGCTGCTGTCGCCCAACCCCCCCAGGTCCTTTTCTGCCGGGCACCTTCCCAGCCACTCTGCCCCCAGCCTGTAGCACTGCAGGGAATTGTTGTGACCCAAGGGCAGGACCCGGTACTTTGCCTTGTTAAAGATCAGTATAATTGCTCTTCACCTATTAATCCAACATTTCCAGATCCCCCTGCAGACTCTTCCTGCCCTCCAGCAGATCAACACTCCCACACAACTTGGTGTCGTCTGTGGACTGACTGAGGGAACACTCGATCCCTTTGTCCAGGCCATTGATAAAGGCATTGAACAGGGCTGGTCCCAAGACTGAGCCCTGGGGGAAATCAATTGTGCCTGGCTGCCAGCTGGATTTAACTCCATTCACCATCACTCTTTGGGCCCAGCCATCCAGCTAGGTTTTTCTTCAGAGAACGGGTTACTGATCCAAGCCGTGAGCAGCCAGTTTCTCCAGGAGAATGCTGTGGGAAATGGTGCTAAAGGCTTTACTAGAACAAGTGGGTCGCTTTGTCATAGAAGGAGATCAGGCTGGTTAAGCAGGATCTGCCTTTCATAAACCCACCTTGACTGGATGCTAATAAATTGCTCCTATCCCACAGTCTTGGGAGAAACAGATAAAGAACTGGTATTTTCTTTTACTGACACTAAATGGCTAATGTGAAGTTAACTCAAAATGACTGCTTTGCTCTGGGGGAAGAATAGCTGCTCATTTGTTATTTAGAGTACCAGAGGGGTTGAATATGCCTTGCACTTAGAGTTGGAATCTTGCAAGATGTGTCAGTGTGTGACTGCCATGCTGCAAAATAGTTTCTTTCCTGGTGGAATCAAGGCTGAAGGCATTCATTGGAGTGCCCTTGACACACCTCATTTGCAATATTATCTTTTCATGCATGTGCATTGTGTGCACACAGACAGATGTTTGCACAAATATAAGTTTTGATAAACACACAATGTGTGCATATACAGTCCTAGGACCATAGAGAATTACAACACATTTGCACCACTTACTAATGTCAACTCAACCTTAGTCACAAGGAGAGCAAGAATCTATGGGCAGATATGTTATGGGATAGGTAAGATTTTAACTTTTTTTTTCTCAAATTACACAATGTTCTTGTGACACACTGACTTTAAGACTTAATGCTCAGTGAGGCAGTGAAAACAAGGTGATCTCATGGAAGTGCTTGGGAGATTTTAGTAGATAAAATGTTAATATTAACTTCACTGCCAGCTCATTTCAGACGAAAAGCCCTGCAAACAGGCTTGGTGGGGGCCCAAGCCCATCGATGTGAATAGCCTGAGTTAGCAAGACAAGGGGAAAAAGGGCATGTAAGGGGCTCCATTTGTATTCCAAGGTTCTATCTGGGAAGGCTGATTTTATTTTTCCCCTTCCCCCTTTCCCTTTTGTTTCCATTTTTATTTTTTTCTCCTTTTTTTTTCTTTTTATGTACTTCTCTGTCTCCCCTTTCCCCCTCCCTCCCCTGTAATTTCTTTTCTGTTGGTTTGGAGTTTTTTCCCTTTTTTTCTTTACTGTCTAAATCAGATTCAAGGCAGGGTTCAAGTCCATTCAGGAGATGACAAAACCTGACCTCCCTTCTGAGCTAAAATCACTGCTGGGATATATGAAGATTGCAACTCTGTTCCGAGGCAAAGTGAAACAGGTTAGCTTTGTGTGGCTTTCCCCTGGGACAGAGGAAGGAAGCAGCGCTTTCAGAGCTAGGGATCATCTCTTGCTACACATCAGCGGCTGGCAGTATTGTCTCCCAGCAGGTCTGGATGGGAGATGCCTGGTGGAAGGAGGTAGAGCTGCTTTGGATGGCTGGATCTTCCACTCAGTTGTCAGAGCAAGCCAAGATGTGGACGAGGTTTGGGTGTTTTGCCAATTAAAATGCAAATGCAACTCCTATTTGGACTGCATAATCAGTAAACATCAGTGGCTAGTTTTGAGGAAATACAAATTTTTAAAATTAAGAGCTTTTATGTGGCCTTTTTTTCTGGTTAAACCAATAAAAGGTTTTGGCTAAATTTCTTTACACTTCAAAGTTTATATTTGTTTATTTTCTACCACTTTTATAAGAAAATTGTTGCTCTGAACTTGAGTTGTAAATAGCTGATTGTCAACAAAGTTGTTTTGAAGGACAAGAAAAAGAATAAAAAATCCTTTAAACTACACTGACAAAAATATTCCATAACTAGAGCACAAAATCCTTGTTCACATGAACTAAAAGGGAATTTTTTCATTAACCGTTGCATAGAGAAACATGAGTTATACGTGGCTTTTTCATTCTTAGTAAATTACAGTGTCTCAAGATTTCAGTGTTTTACTGTGATCTGAATTTCTGCAAAGCTCCAAGACAAAGGACTTATAAAGGAACCTGTTAAGTTAATTTTTATACACTTAATAAACATAAGAGTTAGGCTTTGTTAAGTGCCCTTAAATGCATTTTAAGCAAAAGACCCAATACCTGAAGTGGATTTAAGAAGACCATAAAAAAAGGAAGCCATTTCATTTTTGGAGTGACTAATTTAGCTACTAATCTGAAAACTCCAGGACTTATTATTACTCTTATTATTAGTATTTGTGGAAGATAGCCACAGATTTAGACAAGAGAGGAGATATTGCTGGAGCTGTGAACCTGATGCTGCTTCATTTCTATCATGAAAGGACAGCAAAAGAGGAATGTGAAATTCTAGAATGGGAAAGGGCATACCATATTTGTTTCATCAAATGGTATACACCTAAAAGATGAGGTGCTGAGAAGCATACAATATGGACTTGTCAAAACACACCAAGTCAACTGTTTATTGACAGCACAGCTAGCTAGTAGGAGTGAAATAAGTTGACTTTAGTAAGACTGGGCTGTGTTTTCTATCTCAGCATATGCAAACAAGGAAATGTGGTCTAGTTTGAACCTTATTAGTGCTAATTCAACCTCCTTATTAGCAGCTCTTAGCTCAACATAACATGACGATTTGTTCCCTCTCCCCTAGGCAGCATTCCTGATGCCCAGTGCTCTTCAGTCACTATTCAACTAGGAAGGTCTCTAGCTTGTGAACTGCCAGCCTAAGCATTTAACCCAAGTGGTGTTACTCATCTCCTTTAGGCCAGTTGTCTAAAAATTGTTTTATCTAGAGGTCCTTAATTCCAATCGAGGCTTCACTGATGAGCCCACCCAGGCAGTTTGGAACTGAGTCTCCCAAGCTGGCAATGGGTGGGAGAGCCTTGATCTCTCCCACATGCTCTGTATTAGTGTCCAGGCCCTCACACAAGACTCAGAGAGTGGGATTGGATAGGTTGACAGCAGTCATTAAGATTAGATTAGAGTGGGTGCTGAGAGGCTGGACTGAGAAACTCCATAATAGGAATGGAGTGAGACCATAGTGGCTGAAGCAGAGAGTAAAGCAAGGACAGCTTGTATAGTAGACAAGGTCCAACTAATCTGAGATCAGACTGGGGTCTAGCTAGGGATGTGTGCCTGAGATCTGTAAACGTAAAGGCTGGAAACAAGCTGTTGTGTCACACCATACTGAAGCATGCCACTGCAGCACAGCAAAACATTCGAGAGGAGGCTGAATGGCAGCAAAATGTCCCGTCACCTCTCTTTGCTGAATTTCATAGCTGAGGAGTATAACTGCAACACTGATAGTATTAATTCCTTGTGTGATTTTGAGACCAGTTGTCTCCAATGCATTTTATTTGTGCTATCACTTTGCCATCAGAAAACATCACCCTCAGCATCTAGGCCATTAAGTGGCCAGTAAATAATGTCAATAATTCAGAGGCTTCAGGTTCTCACTGACTGTAAGGAGCTAGACCAGATAAGCCACCAGAAACCAGGCTTCCCTGGATATTAGGGAAAGCTGATGGGACTTTTAAATGCAATAATACCCATCAGAGATACACTTCTGCTATCATTGCTGCACCATATATATATATATATATAACGGCTATGGTGGCTGTCCCTAATGTCACTGTTTACTTTGCTGACATCTTTGCTGCTTTGTTATGCTGGTATATGATACCATAACTTGGTCTCAGCTATTGGTTGACATCCAGCCAAAAGAGATTGACCAGATCTTTTGTAAGTGTAGTCTCAGCATTCTCTGTGGCCTTTTGCTAGTCAGCTACACTTCTAGCAGCAAGGGGCTCTAATGAGATGGAAAACAGCTTTTGGAGGCTCCTGTCTGAGAGGTGCTCAAGGCAGCTTGAGAGTCACATTCTGCTAGCCACTGGACTGGAAACCAGAGTAGTCACTGTCTGGTCTATCTTCACTGGAAGCCCATATGTTTGGACCCAGACACTGGCATGCTAACCTAAGATCTTTCTTCACAAACTGTTAATTAGACAGACCACAGGGGAAGCAGGGAAGGACCAGGATAAGAATTGAAAATCTCTTCTACTTATGAGTCTGAGTGGTTTTTGGGTCATAAAACAAGAAAATAGGGGAAAAATAGAAAAGCTGGGGTAAATACTTATGCTCATGTGCTGTGTGTGAGTAAAAACAAAACAATGACATAAAGAGCAGGGGATTTCTGGCTCTTATTTACCCAGTTTTTCTGTCCTATGGGAATTTGGTTTTTGGAGCAGACCCATCATGCTAGACTGGACATCTGCAATAGCCAGTCTCAGACTATTTCTCTGCAGTCTGACAGTTCCCCTGTACAACCAAGCTATCCTATATTCTTCTTTTTCTAACCTTGGAATGGCAGGGCATTGTTCTAATACACTAAGGTCTATGTACTTTCACAATGATATTAAGAAAACCCCTGAGTTGAAAATTATTGGAGTTTGGAAAGTTATTTGGATAAAGTGTAATGTCTGCTGGTCCTGCTCATACTCTTCCCTAGGCACCTGCCTGTGGCCACTGGTGCAGAGAGGATGTTGTGCTATGGGGTTCAGTGGTCTGAAGTAGCATGGCTGCTTTTATAAAGTCATTTGACAATCTTCATCAAATAACTAATGACTGCATGACCTTCATATGAGCACTACTGAATTCATACTGCATACATAATAACCAAAAGGTACTTTGACAAAATACATCTGTCTGGACAGATATTTNCCAGACAGATATAACATTATAAAAATATATTTATATATATAACATTATGTACATAACTATATATAAATATAGTTATATATGTTATATATAAAGCCCAGTCCTAGCCTTTCAGATGTTCAAAACTGAATATTTCCATTGAGTCTGGCATTTAGAGTCACTGCAGGATCTATGATTTTAGCTACTATGTTCAAGATAAGCACTAACATAACATACAGATCCTTAATCAAAAAAGGCATTTCAAAACACACTTAATAATGTGAATAACTCCACTAAAGCAAGGGCTGTTCTGACTGGCCTGAGTTGACACCATAGTTAATGTATGAAAAGGAAAAAATGTGACAATAACCAGATGTAATCTGAAAATGAGAATGTGTATTTTCCAGCACAAAAGCAGTTCTCTCTAGCAACACTGATGTCAGATCCATGAACATGTATGAATCCCTCCTAGTTCTAGACAGGAAGGGTAATGTCTTAGAGGAGAGAAAAAAAGGTGCACTAAAAGTTCAGTATGTTCTTCAATACCATGTGACAACAAATCCTAAAACCTCTGGCATCTCTGTTTACAGTTAGACACTAAAAAAAACAACTAGCAGTGCAAGAGCTTTCAGCCCATTTTCTTGAACTTTCAGTGCCAGATTTATTTTTAATGTTGATGTAAGGTATGTAATTTACCCTGTATATTTCAGGCATAATGTGTAAAATATTTGTTTCCATAACAAGCTGTCATTGTAGGATGAATGGAATTTCTGCAGGGATTTCTGGGTAACATATTTTCAGAAGTTGCTATTTTGGAAATTATTAATTGCTATTATAACTTCTGAGAAAACATGTAGTGCAATAACTAGGCCCCAAGTATATAATCACAATTACTCTGTAGTGTGTTTTTCAAGCTAGGATGACATGTTCTTTTTTGCATGCTCAACTATATTCAAGCTTCTGAGAAGTAAGGGTTCATGTAACAGTTACTGCTCCAATCCCTAATTTTGTTCAACACTCCTATTCTTGATAAATATTTCCTTAAATAGTGTCACAAACCTGCGTTGGTGCCTTGGGCACCTCTTTTTGTTGCTTAGTTCATTCGTTCTCCAGGACTTCCACTGCTGTATAGATAATGGTTCTTCTACATTTTACAGTGCTCATTTCACTGCTTAGTCAAACAATCAGCACTCAGGCATGACTGGTTCTTTGGGTTTTCTGAAAGAAAAGTAGCAGAACTCTAAATTCAGGGTAATTTTAGTAGTGCATTTTGGGATCTTCTAAGGCGGATCCTTTAACATACATGGATCCTTCACACTAGTGTGAAAACCCAGATATTCTCTCATTTATTAAGATGGTGTCCCTTTTCTGAATTGCTAAATCTGGATGAGGAAACAGATTCTAAAGTTCAGACTTACATATATCAGCATAAATACGGAGAATATATATTTTTTAGACTATGAACCAAACTAAGCCCTCAGACTGAGATTCTGCTGAAATAGCTGTCTGAAAGGCAGAAAGGATCTGTTTTCAGGTACACAATTAATATTGGGGCTCATGTCCATGGAATTGGGGCCTGGAATTGGAACAAGTCATTGTAATACTATGACAGTGTGCTAAAAGTCTTCCAAAGACTCTAACTGAGCATCTTGTGGGTTGTAAGAAATTTGCCCTGCAGGTCTTTGGCACCATATGTCTAGCAGGTAGCTGACAGCTGTTCAGACTGAGTGCAAATCAAGAAAAATTTAAGTAAAGAGCAACCACTACAGTAAAACACATCAGCAGTGTGATTTAGGCAGAATACAAATGCTATGGTGGGCAAAAAGGAAATTTGAATGAGATATTGCAGGCTGTCATCACTTTTCTCCTCTGGAACATCTAGGTGTCTTTCCAAGACAGTTAGCCAAGAGGAATACTTGAATCATACTTAAAACTCTTTTAAAAGGAATTGCCTTGACTTGCCCATCAAGGCATCTGTCTCTTCTTTTTATTATGTAAGTAGAGGAAATAAAGACAGGTACTTAATCCTGTATAGCACTTTGCGTGCAATAAGTGCCTTTAAAAAGTGTTTATGTTGCAGAAAGTATAGAATGTATTGTTGAATGACATCTCAGTAACTGTCTTCCTGGTTCTTTTCAAGGTAAATATATATTCTTTATCAATTTGTACATATATAGCTGTGGCACAGTTACTCATAAGGCATGTAGTTCATGCCTGTAGCATGTTGATAACAATTACTAATCATGCATTAACTCTTCACAAGTCATTTACATCTACCTTTATGCATGAACAAACACTGCCTTTAAGAACTTTAAAGATGACAGGCTAATCCTTTTCACCACTGACTTGTATCTCAATTCATCAATGACAGTATAATCCACAAAAGAAACTACACTAGCAATAAATGTGTTCAGTGAATTAATTACACAATTTTATTGAAACATAGGGGTTAAATGTGGATGCATACAAATAGGCATATTTTGATTTAATTGTCATTTCCCTCCCCCAAAACAATCTTTCTGAACTTTCCAAAACATTATCTTTCAGTAAGAAAATGAGCTTCATAATTTTCAAAGACTTTTAGTTGGTTCTTTTAACACAATTTTTGGTATATGACTGTGTTCAAAACTTTTTTTTTTTTTAAGGTATTACACTGACTGTGAGTGTTATAAAGTGCAACAAGAGTTTAAAGCTACTTCGATGTCACCAGTAAAATACTCCAATACAAGGAGCGGTGCTTCAGTTTAGAGAACACTTTTTTTGACCGTTAATACATTTTGCCGGCTGACTAACCTGTCTTTAGGAATATGCTGAACTTCACATAGCAAAAATATTAATACTTGCTCTAGGCTTATTTACTTAACAACAGGAACTACAAATTTAATAACTTTGAAGACTTTTTTAGGTTGAAACCTCTGTAAGTATTTTTCACCTACCAATATCAGCAATGCAAATTTTACTGGCTTCGGTGAGCTAGGGGTAACTTCAGTCTCTTTGGCAATGACATTAGAGAAATGTAGAATCAACTGCTATTCTCTTACACTTGCCTCTTTGGTCTTTCCATACAACATATGGATATGTCTACTGTAATATGGATACCTCTGCTTTCCATACTGATCAATCCTCTCAAGGATTACAGGACATCTACTCTTTTCTGTTGTTTTGGATTTTTTTCTCAGCTTTGGGGTTATTGCTACAGTACTTTTGGTTTAGAAATAAGAGAGCAGGGTGTTGCAAATGAGTGTTTTAAGGTTGCTTCAGGAATCACTGGCAACAGTATCAGCAAAAACAGGTTTATTATAAAAGAGAAAGCACAACAAAGCTCGTTGGCAAGGTGCGCTCTACTACTTACTAGATGGTTAAAGCACATAAACAAAAGCAAACCAAAAATCTAAAATAAATCAATCTAAACCAATGTAAACTCAAAATTATCTATATGGAGACTGAGGGATAGGTCAGGTGGTAGGTCAGGGAAGAAAAGGATAGGTATGGGTAAGGATAGAATGGGTAAGGAAGAAAAGAATACGAAAGGGTAAGGAAAAAAAAAGAATATGGAAGACCCTTCTGTTGGGTCACAAGGTTCAGAGTAGATTCTTGTGCCCAGACTTCACAAACAGTTTTGGATCTAAAGGTCCAATAGCACTTAACCTTAACTGCACTTAATCAATAACTTCAGATAAACAACTTCTCAAAGGATTCATATAGAATTTACTAGAGCATAACAGTAACTCACAGGCCTAACTTACTTACAAACCTAAAATTCTTAAGAATCATGGGGAGCAACATTCCTGGTACATTTTCTATAGCATATTCACGCTTGCATGCGCACAGACATAAAGAGTCTGAACAAGGTATACACTTGAAAAATTGTCCTCAGATTCAGTGAAGTACTTCAGATGCCTTTACATCTTTTCAACAGGCAAAGGGTTGAGTCTTGAGGAGTCAGGGTATCAGCCCAGGATCTGCTGTCATTGTTCAGTGATCATCCACATATAGAAAACTTGAGAGTTCTCTGGCTCTAAAAAGTGTCCCACTCAGAGGGACGTTGCTGGTCGCAGCTCGCGGATGTCCAGGAGAGCTCAAGGGGTCTCAATTTGGACTGCTGTTTATAGAGTTGTAAGAGAGTTGGCTTTATTCATAGTAATTTTCCATCCTGTCTGCAATTCAGATCAGTAACTTTCTTTGAAAATTTGATAATGAAAATATTATTCTATTTGGGTTGCTATTCAGGGAAGAAAAATAAGTTTTCAAGTCTGATCATTAAAAAAGAGAAGCTCGTTAGATAGCATGAGTTCCTGGGAACAGACCGTGTTCTGATAAGCTTCAGAGGGACTTAGCCCAGGTGCAGTTGTTAAGGCTGAGGCCTAATGAGCATTTCTCAGGTCATAGTGCAACTGTGAGTGATGTGTGCACCACCAGATGGGGGAAAAATCTTGATGTCGTACACACGGGTTGACATTGGTTTGCACGTGGAGCTACGTCAGCAAAGGTATAGTAATGACATAGCAAATGCAAGTAATAACATGCATAAGCCTACAAGGAACATACATTTTGAGTATGTTGTATGATCTCAATTTTCTATAAATCCATAAAAGGAATAAGACGTGGCTGTTTCCTGTGAAGTACAAGCATTATAAATACAGTTATGTCTATTATGATCAATATATGCCATTGCTGTTTTGACAAGTTGTCTATCAGATACATAAAGCCTGATATGTATTACCATGTTTGAAGGGCCACATTTGTAATAATTTTCTCATTTAATTTTTATAAATAAGACACTTCATTGTGTGTTCAGCTCTCTCAAAAGTCTTAATTTTAGAGCCTCTACCAAGGCATAGTAGTCAGAATTTTCCAGTCAGATTCGCCAGATCGACCCTAAGAATCATCTGTCATATTCGGTATCTGTAAAGGAGAGGGAGATGAGGGAACTGGAACATTAAGGAGGACAGACAATAATTTTCTTCATCTGATGGTTCATCTGTTTGCTATTTTGTTCACTGAGGGGTTTACTACTTCAAATTTCTATATTTCAAAATTAAAGGAGAATCACTAGTCTTTACAGAAGAAATGAAATCAAGTTCCTTCCACATTTCTGGTCATTTGTGCCAGAAGAGAGAAACCTTTTATACCAAATACCTATTTTTGTCTCTATTTCCTACAATGACTTGAGGATGTATACCTCTTTACAATAGTAGAGAAGGAAAGAAGAAGACAGACCTTTCAGCATCCTTAAAAAATCATTCTTAGGTGATCTGTAAACCTCTATACCTTCTGAATGATCACCATAACCATCAAGATGTTACAGATGATTGAAATAAAATCATTTATAATCATGAAGATTTCAGAACATGAAATCCTTTCTAAAATTGTGTTTTCTAATTGTGTGAATTAAGTCAATATATAAGAAAAACAAGTTTGGTGAGCACTGAAACTAAGGAAACATGATTTTTATTTGATGTGGGTCTTCTAGCTGCCTGGCTTTTTAACTGAACTAACCTGAAAGATGGGCACACATTCTTCTATTAACAGAAATTTAAAAATATGTGTTTGCTTTCCTGAAAAAAGTTTTGTAAAGTCTTCAATAAAATTTTGTCAGTTATTTGACATTAGAGGTTCTGATTTTCAGTCATAATTCCTTTGTTAGTAAAGCAGATGCTTTATGAATTAAATATGTTTGTGTCTAAAGAATTTGCAATCACCTTCTTCCAGATGGTTTTTCTGATGTCTAGTAACCACTCAGGCCAGTCTGCTCTCTTTCTCACTTTACTTCCTTCTGCAGAAACATTAGCTCAATCTGTCTTCCCAGCCAACTGCCTTTATAGAACACACAGGAATGATATCTCTGAGTTCTCTGCCTTTCTTTTGTTTTATACATATTTTACTTTAAATGTGGTGTCAATCACTTGAAAAAATCAAAAGTTTGCCACAAGCTGTTTGAAATATGCACACGTAAGGACTGTTATTACACAAATCTCATTACCTTTATAAAGTAAACTAAAAAGAGCAATAACCCCAAAGAAATTCTGTTTTATACAGCTGCAAAATATCTTTTGTGTGATTGAACAGCAGAGCTGGGCCTTCAGATGTCCATGTTCTACTACTGCAAACCAAAGAAACAATGTCCCCGGGCTGATCACTAGGAAAGATCTGATTATATTTTGCACTTGGTTTACACCAATATTTTCTAGTGATCAGGATATTGTTTAAGATCAGAAATTCACAGGAATTATTCCTGAATTAGACAAATTAACATGGTTAGATATTCCTAACAGCAGCAATTGCAAGGAAAGACAGCTAAGTCTACCTCTGCATTCTGAAATACAATGAATATTGAGACAGATGTGGGTTTGCCCTTACACATTCATTTACTGGTAAAACGTCTGTCTTATTTACTTCTCTTCAATAGAATCTCTGAAACACAAGCCATGGTCAAAACCAATCAGCAGAAGCTGAACCATTGCTCATAATCAACTGGCTTGGTGGTATACGACTTTCATATGAGGCTTTTTTCTCTGGTTCTTCCCATTTGGGCATTGCCAGGTTGGTTGCAATAGGACATCCAAATAGTGTGTATGCTGCCCTCCAGACTCTTGCATGCATGACAGCTTCGGCTTCCTCTGGCAAGTGTGGAGTGAGGGGGTGGAGTGATTATTTTGTCCCTGTTGGCCTGCCAAGAAGGTGCTGCCAGGTTGGAAAGCAGTTGTCTGTGACCTTGGGCAGCTTTTATAGGGTGGAAGGTGGAAGAAGAGACCTTCTCCCATGGAAAATGCATTCACTGAATTGTCCTGTTGAATTACCACAAGTATTTATCTGTCCTGAGGTGTTTATTATCATAGATGCATCAGAAAGCACTTGCCAACGCCCACACCTGGCCTCAAGATGGATCCTGCTGCCCAAAGCATGTGTTCCTCCTTCCTCGCTGTAGAGATCCTTCATCCTTCTGGCTTGGATTTGCACCAGCCCTGGTTTTCCTGAGCCTGTAGCTAGTGGTCTAAGATGACAGTGTTGGGAGAACATTAATTTTAGAAGAACTGAAATAATAGTGAAAGAGCTGAGTCATGAGGAGGGATGTTGGGCAGGTTTGAGTAGAGGTCTGCTTAAAAGGAAAATGAGCAGAAGCAGCAAGGCAGGGGGGAGCAAGTGAAAGGTGAAATTAAATGTTTGTGGAGATAAACGGAAGCATGGTGTCCCCAGCAGTGAACTGTAGGGAGCAAAAGGAATTCAAAGGAAATTCAGGCAGCAATTAAAAAAAAACAAAAAAAACACGTGCTGGGGGCAGGCAAAACCTGGCAGGGCAAGGTAGAGGGATGAGTTCCCTGGGGGTCAGGCTTTCCAAGTTGTTGGGTGGAGGCTCCAGAATCTGCTCCATGGGGCCATCATGTCTGTCTGGCAATGGATGAGGGCCATGGTGGGGCAGGGGCAGCTAGGACAGGGAAGCTGGCAGAGGTAGATCAGGCTCAAAGCAAGTCAGGACAAGGAGCTGGTGCCAAGTCGAGGGTCTTCAGCCAAAATATCTAACTTTGGTTCTTACCAAAAGCAGAAAACACTTAAATAAAACCCTTTTGCTCAAGGAGAATGGAGAAGTAACCACCCTATCTCCTTTTCCTTCTTTATTTTGTCCATGCATTCCCCTGACAGCAAACATGCCTATGGGAGGTTGGCTATGACCTGCTCTTTATTCCACCTTCTTCATGGGAGAGCCTAGCTTGGGATGAACAGCCTGTGGGACTTGATCAGGTTGGGTTGAAATAACAACTGTTCTGGTTTGGGCTGCAATATATACTTTTTTCTTAAATGTGGCTTCTTGGTATTAGAAAACAACCAAGCATGCAGTCTAGCATGTGGTGTGGTTGACTGTTGGAGGAGTTATTCCTTTGCTTAAGCTCACATGAAATGTTGAGAATCGAGGTAGGTTTTATGGCTTTGAGGCACTAACCACCACAGAACAGCTCCTCGGATCTTCTGTGCCAGCATAGCTGGGGCTCTGCATTTTATGGGACATGCCAGCTTCTCCTGCAAGTCCCAATGCATGGGGGCAAGACCAAGCCAGGCTTCCCATAGTTGGAAGAAAAAGTTTATGCTACCTGACAGAAAATATTTCTGAATTTAATCCTCCGCTGTCTCCACTGCTTCCTGCTTTCCTGGTGCCTTGGTCCCCTCTTCCAGGTGTGTGGGTGAGGGATGGACATGGAGCTGGGAGCCAGCGTGTGGGCTTGTGGGGTCTTGGTACTGTGTGTGTGGTTCTGCCCCAGAGCTGGCCCGCAGCCTGGCTGGCTGGCTGAGCAGATGGAGGCTATGAAGGGTGAAACGTTGGAAACTGCCATCCCAGCTGAAAGTGGAACCAGGAAGGAGCTATCATTCTCCTTCATGTGCCTTCATGGCACAGGGAAGCTGACAAAGCAATTGCTCCTGTCCTCTAGGTAGTCCCCAGCTTGCAGGTAAATTATGACCTAGAGGTGGTGCCCAGCTCCAGCACAGTGGGACAGGACAGCAAAACTGAGATGGAGGGGAGGATGTGAGTTACTGGGTGCTGTAGGCTGGCAGAGGCTGGGAAGCTGGCTGGGATCCGGGGGGTTGCTGCCCACAGTTGGTCCCTGCCTTGCCCCAGCATCAGACATTAGGACATGCCTTGCTTCAAAGAAGCTGCAATAGAAAAATGCTTTTGCAGGCAAAAGAAACTGGTTTTGAACAAAGTCATGGGGGGAAAGTGTGGCATAGAGCCTTATCTGTCCCTTGAGGAAATTTTGTTTTTTGGAAAAATATGTTTCAGAGAGGAACCACTTCCAGAGGAGAGGATAACCTGTGGCACTTGCTGAGACCTTCAGGCTCCTACTATTTTGTTTGGTGGGTTGGTACCTAGAAAATGGAGACCTCATCCATGAGTTCAGCTATCTTGGGAATTATAGACACACTTGTGGACACAGCGATTCCAAAGTTGTGGGTGCCCTCCCAGCCATAAGGCAGTACCCACAGCAGCCTTTCTGGAGTCCACTGCGGAGTCTAATCCTCCCATACTCAGCAAACAAAAAAAACAAAAAAAAAAAAAAAAAGAATTAAGTGGGTACCTGTTCATGTTCCCCTGGTATCTGCTGCCTTTTTTCCCAGATAGCTGGAGTTCACCCTCCCTACTCAGCTTGACATCTGTGGGCAGGGAGCTCATTTGAAAGAGCTCAAAACCAGCTGCTTTTTCACATCTCACTGTGACAGCTTGGGAATGTGGGGAGAAAGAATCGGGGGTGAGAAAAGCTCCTCCTAGGGTTTGGGGCTGATGTGACCCATGGCCAGGTCATGCAGTAGCACGAGGAGGAAGAACAAATGCATGGACAAGGAGTCAAACCCACTTGTACAGGAGTACAGAAAGGAGAGAAGAAGCCATGGCTGCTCCCCCAGGCTATAATGATTAAAGAATGTCCTGTTGTAAAAACCAAAACCATCACACCAGCACAAGCCATGAAGCCAAAAGTTGATTTCTATTATATATCTATTTCTGGCTGCCACCTTTCCTCTAACTGGCAAAATGGAAGATAACTTGAACACCAATATTTTACATTTGCACCCCCAGGGCTTAAATAGTCTTCCTTGGTTCTGCCCAGGCTCTGGCTTGCAGTGTCATTAGTGCCTACATGAAAGAGTATCAGTGGAGAGGCTCTTGAGAGTGGGTGAAAGCCTGTCTTGACAACCCTGTGACAGGGCAGGTGCAGGGGGACAGGGTGATGTTAAAGGTGTGCCATGGGGTGCATGGGCAATTAAACATTGGGTGACAATGCTTTCCCCAGCTTGGTAAGGTGCTGCTCACTGTCAGCTTGCAACCACAAGCAGGGGCTGGCAGTGGGGAAGTACATCAAGACAGTGACAGGCTGCCAGACCAGGGGAAGCATGGCTGTCAGCAAGCACCCAGCCTCAGCTCGAAGGTGCTGTGAGATGGCCAGCGCGGTGCTGGGAGCAAGAGAGCTGTGAGAGATGCCCAGGGCCAGAAGCACCAGAGAGGAGGACAGGAGGTGTTGACCCATTGTGCAAGGTAGGGACAACCACTTGCTTCTGCCACACTGCTTCTTGCCATCCTCCTAGCTCTGCAGCAGGGGCAGCTTGGGTTTTTTTCCTCTCTAAGGGCATTAGGAAGGTACTGCCATTGGCAGCACCCTTTGCTCCCCTTCCCAGGAACCCTGGCTGTGGGATCAGGGTGGGTAGTTCCCCAGGGCTGGTTTCCCAGGGATGCCGTGGGCAGCACTCCCCTCATCTGCCTCTGTGATGAATGCACTTGCTGGCTTTTCCTTCCACCTCCCTGATAGCTATCGTTTGCTGGTCTGAGTCACCATGACAACATTCATGGTAAGAAGTGAGGAAGCCGGGGCAAGTGGGAAGGGAGGGTGAGTTTCTAGTAGGAAAATGCCTTCAGTGATGAAGAGGTTCTGCTGCACACACAAAGTGTGCATACAAATACCCAAGTTCAACCATTCTTAAATTTTTGAAATCACTCTTTAAGTAGTCCTCACCACATGCTGATGGCAGCACATCTTGTCTTTTTTTTGGCATCCTTCAGTACATGTTGGGTGCAGGTTCTCACATGGAGAACCTGTGACATGCCAAGCATCGTATGTGGCAACTCAGCCATGTCCTATGGCCACCTGCATCCAGAGGCCAAACAGATGAATTCCACTCCTATGGCCATAACTGAACTGGAGGACATCAGCAATGCTTGAGTCATCTCTCTGGCTGCTTGTGGGACAATAAAAGAGTGAAGGAGATGGTCCTTGCTCCAATGAGCTGATCCTATGCTGTTGCCCTTTAGTGGCTTGGACCTGCTTGCTGGATCTATTGCCAAGATGAGGTGGTGGGGAGTGGAAGGTGGGCTGGTAAGTTCCCTCTGCCCACCCTGATGTCCTGGACTGCCTCCTGCCCCTTCCCTGGGCCTGGCAAGGGGGTGCTGCAAGAAAAGACCAACACTCACCTTGCTACAACCTCCTTTCAGGAAGTTGTAGAAAGTGATAAGCTGTCCCCTGAGCCTCCTTTTTTCCAGGCTAAACAATCTAAGCTTCCTCAGCCACTGCTCATAGGACTTTTACTCCAAATCCTTCACCAGCTTTGCGGACTTTCTCTGGACATGTTCCAGCACCTCAATGTCTTTCTTGTAGTGAGGGGCCCAAAGCCGGACACAGGATTCGAGGTGCAGCCTCACCAGGGTCGAGTATAGGTAGGGGAACACTTCCCTGGTCGTTCTGGCCACACTATTCCTGATACAGTCAAGGATGCCATTGGCCTTCTTGGCCACCTGGGCACACTGCCAGCTCATGTTCAGCTGCTGGTGACCAGCACCCCAAGGTCCTCTGCCACCAGGCAGTTTTCCAGCCACTCTTCCCGTAGCCTGTAGCGCTGCATTGGGTTGTTGTGACCCAAGGGCAGAACCCAGCACTCGGCCTTCTTGAGCCTTATGCAGTTGGCCTCGGCCCTTTGATCCACCATTCCACTGACATATGCAAGACAGCACTCCCATCTTCCTCCCTCTACTCAGCCCCTCTCCACTAATGTCCTCTTGCTCTTGCTAACACTATCAGTATCTCTCGAAAACACAACATCGAGAGCATTCTCCTCCCGCCAGAGTCCGGAGGATGCTTCGCCTCCACCCCTTCCACATCTCCCACCGGTGGGAGTGTGTACTCTCCCAGCGTGGGCAGTGCCAGCGAGGTGCTGGAGGTTCGGAGGCTCTCGCCCTCCCTGGCGGCGCGCAGTGCCCGGGTGTGGGCGGGCAGCCGGGACATGCTCACTGGGGAGCGCCGCGGCCGCACATGCTCACTGTGCGCGGAGGCACCGCCGGAGGTAGGGGCTCGCTCCGCCGCCGGAGGAGCCGCGCTGTAGCCCCCGCCCGGCCCGGCATGGCCCGCCGCCCGCTGCCCGGCCGCCGCCGGCNCGCGGCGGCGGGGCCGTGCGGGGAGCTCCGCTCGCCGCCGCCGCCTCCTCCCGCTGCCCCCCCGGTGCTGGCACCGGCAGCGCTCGGCGGCGCGGAGCGGGATCCCTTCCCGGTGCTGAAGCCGGGGGGAGGCCTCGGGCCGGGCTGTTCAGGCGGAGAGGGGGGCGAGGAGCAGGTGGGGCAGGGGCAGCTCCGCGACCTTTCCGGGCCGGGCCGAGGGGGTGGGAGGGTGCTGCGGCGCCCGGGGAACGGGTTGCTGAAGCATCCCGGTGCCTCCCGGAGGTGGTGCGAGGGAGAAAGACAGGTACTGCCCCTTAAAAGGAATGGGGAAAAAAAATGTAAGTAAATAGAAGTGGAAAATGCAGCAGGTTCTTAGGCATCTGCGAGATTTACGTTGGCCCAAGGAAGTGCCTGGGAATTAGCTGTGGGATGGGAAACAAATGGAAAATGTCTGGAGTGTCACGGTGCTGTGACCAGAGGCAGGCGGGGCTTTCTCTGGCCAAAACAAACTCAGCTCCTGGCCTTTGGGGTGCATGCTTTTGCCTCCGAGAAGTCAAAACATTAATCTGAGCACTATGCAATAAAGCACAGTATTGTGGGTTGTGTTTAGTCATCTTTGCAAGGCCCTTTTGGTGGTGGCTCTGCAGCGAGAATGCTTCATGCAAAATAGTTGTGTTTAAATTCTGTACATAAAATCATATTTGTAATCCTTTCTCATAATTAGCATTGAAACAATTGCTGTTGTTATTGAAATGATGTGCAAGGTCACAGAGGGCTTGCAGTTCTTTGCCCTAGTAGATGACTGGTTGATATTTAATGCAGTTAATATGAGACATTTCTGGTGAGGAATCCTGTTTCCAAGTTTCTGAGTATTTTGGGTTAAGCAGCCTTTGAAGGGCATCACATTTCTTTTCATAAACACTCTGAAACAAACTTGCGTTTGAATCTGTTCTTCACTGTCAGTCTCCACTTTGGGAAGCTACTTGACTCTCAGAAAATTGGCTGAGTCAGTTCCATAACAGAGATACACCTCAACAGACTTTCTCTCTCAAGGCAATTAAGAACAACAACAACAAAAAAACTCAGTCCCCCAGAACTTCTGTTTACTTTTTGTAGGTGTGTTCCCTTTTGCCATATCTAGCCCTACTAACATAAACCTGTTTCTTTTCTCTTGCCACAGACTGAAGGTTTCTCTGAAGCTTAATCTTCAAGATGAAGTTCTTACTAGCAGTTGTATTTGTCATCTCATTCTCCGTATGGGTTGAAGAAGTCTATTCCAAGGAGAAGTCTTCAAAGAAAGGAAAGGGGAAAAAGAAGCAATATCTATGTCCATCGTATGTTCCTGGTTTCTTTTATGCTTTTGTATGGTGGAAATTCTGCCCTGTTTTTAACAGTGGAAATTATGTGGCAATTGAAGTTGAAGGTGATTCTTTCTGCTGAAAGAATGGGGTGTGTGGTGGGAATGGGAGGAAGAACATTTGACCAGCCTCATAGCTAAATTCTGTCAGTGTCTTTCTTCTGCAGAAGGTCCTCTGTTTTTCTGTTTTAACGGAAGGAAAAATCTAAGCCATTGTAAATGGTTTCTTTCCTTGTGATATGTTCCAGCACAGCGTCTTGCTGTTTTATGGGGACACAGTAACGTAGTACCATAGTGCTATGCTGTCCAGCATCATGTTGCAGGTGTATTGAGGAAAACAAGGAGGATGCCAAGCCGTGATACTGCAATTCAGTTTCTGGTTTATAAGAGAAGGCTTGCCCTGTGCATGTTATTATTGCATGTTCAATAGAACTAAGGTATTCAGCACCTTCCATCAATGATTCTATATATTCTATATAGTTCTATAACTTTTGTGGAGGTGGATTGATTGTTGCTATAAAACGTGCCCTTATGGAATAATCTCCCTGTGAAAATACAGAAATTAAAATCTGTGATCACCCAGCTGAAAACAGAATGTGTTCTGGAAACCTGTGATTATTTGATGTTATAAATGCTCCCTTTTTGCAATGCCTAACACATTTTAGGGTGTGATCCATAGGATAATGCAGAAGTTTTCCTTGTAAGTGCTGTTTTTGTCATTATCTTGGCTAGTCTTGCTCATTTTTCAGTCTTATGTTGTAAGTATCTGAGGAAAAGATTGAAGGTGTTAGTAAGTGTAGAAAAGCACTATGCCTGAAATAATAAAATCATTTAGATAAGTGTAAAACATGTTTCTTCTTTGACCATAAAAGAAGAAGTATGGACTATTAGACTGGCTATTTAACATTAATAAGTTTTTTCCAAAGAAAAAATAAGTCAAAACAAAAAGCAGAATAACCAAACAGCAGCATTGTTCAAATAATACTTTTTAAAGTTCCCACTATTTTTAAATATTGACAGTGATGTTTATTTGTAACACAAAATTTCTAGGCAGTTTCTACATATCATCCACGTTTTCCTTCTTCTTTTTATGTCCAACCTAAAAAATGAGATTTGTCCTTGGATTTTAATACGTTAAGATATAAGTCTCAAATGTGATGACTTATCTGAAATGACTCCTACCCATTCTTTCACCTTTGAAAAGTTGAGTTCTGAATTAGGCTTTTGGTCTGAGCTGCCGTGAGGGTTCATAGCAAGGGGAGAAGTGTCATAGTTCCCAGGACAGGCATCAGCACAGAAGCCCTTGGAAAGTGAGTTATACAGATGGGAACTGAATCCAGATCTTCCATGGTCTTGTTTGAGCAGCCAGCATTTCCTGCTGCTCTTGATTTGGTCTGAGTAGAATTCAAAACATTTGATGTCATTTTGTCATAGTAAGTGAGGAGATTTTTTTTGTTGTTTGTTTTTCTTTTAAGTCCAGTATTTCTTGGTACCCATTAAATTTGGTGCCATTTGTCACCAATGTACTTGAAAAAAACACTGGCTAAATGCTATAATTTTAAAGTGATACTTTTGCCTTCCATGCAGTTGAAGCTTTCTGCAAAAATACTAGTGGAATCCAATATTTGTCTGATGTACCACATCTGCAGTGTTGCTAGCTAGAATTGCTGTAGCAATAAGTCCTGTTCGATTTCCTGAATAATGAGAAGTTATCTATATCTTACTTGGCTGAAGTTCACAGCTTGAGGGACAACCACTTGTAATAGCAGGGTTGCAAGACTGCTGTTTCTGTAGCTGGCATCTAGAAGACCTCTCATATGAATGAGGAATGAAAATGAGTTCTGTCTTGCAGAGAAATTATCTAATGCTCTCTTAACTCAGGCTGCTGTTGGCAAACTTTCAATCATCAACATTTTTCAATGATCTTTCACAAAACTTCTTGACTTGGTGACACTCTGTGTTATATAAAAGGCTGCCTACATGTAATAATTTTTTCCTGTGTGAAAAAAGTACAGAATCTTTCCTCAGAAACAAACCAAAACACAGTGCAGTGGTGTGAGAATTAAGTGAAACTATAAGGGTTGAATAAAATTAGTCAAGTAAGTGTCTGAATGAAAAATTTCCTGGGAAAGCATAAAAGAAATATTTTAGAAGAATGCATTGTATCCCTTTTAAATAAAAGAAATAGGATTTTGCATAGTTTATAAAATTGAGTGGTAAAAATTCCTAATGAAAATGTACATTTATAAGTTAAAATCTGAATCCACCTTTAATTTCCATTGGTTACTGGTGCAATAGAATTTAAAGCTTAATTGTAAAAAGTTATTGCTTTTTATTTCCTTGCAACATGTGAAAAGCAAAATTTTACTTCCTCAAGAGAACAAAAAAAGAGCACTACTAATTGTATAAGGAACAGCTTTCTCTTGCGAATTTTATAAGAAAATTCAAATCTATGCAAATAACTTTCCAGGTAAGATTTATAATGAGTCTGATGTTACTACCTGAGTTCCTTAATTTGATGTTAAGAAATTTATGGCTATAAGACTGATTTGGGACTTTAGCATGAATGTGTTTGTATGAAAACCAAGCATACTTGGACTTGTCCTTTTATGGCTCTCCAGAATACAAGGCTTTTGCCAAATGCACCCCTCTGGCATGAAATTAACTGCTATTAGCATAGGCTGAAAACAAGCTGATTAGAAACCCCATAAAAAGTTCATTGTTGTGTCATAAACAGATATTTACTTCCTTAAATTAGGACAATTCTATTTTTTATCTTAGAGCAAAACGTTTTACTTGTGATTATTCAGGATGCTGTACTTCTCTCCATGTTGTGTAATAGTGGCTCAATTTGATATCTTATTTTCATTTATTTCTGAAACTGTTTTTCCCAGCTTTTTTGTTGAAGGGTTTCTTGAAACTGATGCTTAATCACTTGGTTCTTACTTTGATTTAATGCTTGCTCAGAACATATGTAAGATTTCACATCTTATATTTAGATCATTTTCTTTCTTACCTCAGGCTTTCCAAATGAAACATGGAGTAATTATACTTGTGTCTGGTTCCTGAAGCTTTGTTGACTAACAAAGAAATTGACATAGTTGACCTAAAATGCTGTAATAGAGAGTTTTACAGCACGAATCTGTGAAACTGGCTTCCACAAATGCATAGTGCAATGAAATATAAAGCTCTAGTGTAACAAAACTTTTGCCTTTTATTTCCGTGGATAATCTTAAAAAAACCCAAACAATCAGGTCCATGTCTTCAAAAAAAAATTTGTGGATTACATTCTTCTGTTTACCAAGATTATTTTGAAATTTTATATACTGAATACAGATGATTTTGATCTAGCTACAGATGGATTTAGTGACTTGATCTCTTTCCTGCTCATAGACTACCCATACCTGTATTACCTTTGTTGCTTACTTCTTATTAACGTCTTCATAATTCCTGTAATACCTGTTTCTGTTAAATGTGTTGGATAGTTAGCTGTGACTTTGTCTAAGAGCACTGCTAAAAAATGTTTTTCCTTTTGTTACACCATAATAAATACTTCAGTTACTTTATAACATTTGAGCTGCTGCTGTTATCCCCACAATCCTTAGTAGCCCAGAAGGTCCCTACTCAAAACTACTTGCAAGATCTCCAGACAAATGAAATTATAAGGAGAGGGAAGTTTGGGTATTACAGTGTTACAGAAGGCACAGAGAAGTAAGAGAGTTAAAGAGCAACTAACGAAACCAGTTATGACTGTGGTCATCGTCACAGCTATCCCTGTTAATTATAGTTTTAGTATGACTCAGCTGTTCACTTGCACAAGGTCCATTTCTGAAGATCCGTAATGCTACGGCAATGCTGAGAGCATAACCTCAGTCACTAAATGTCATTTTTTTTTCTGGATATCAAGACTGTGCTTTTAAAACAATGTCCCTCTTCACCTTTGTGCATTTATCCACATGGAGATTTATATCCATGTGGATGATTAACTAAATACTGTGTAATATAGAGACTTTTTTACCCATGAAGCAGGAGTGCAAGTCATATTTTGGCTTGTATTCAATAAAGCATATCAGCTACTTCAGAAACTGTGAAGTGGCCCTCTAAGCCCTCCAGAAAACAAGGCTTGTACCATCTGCTGGGGCAGAAGCTTAGAAAGGTCACAGATGTGAGGGTTCCATAAACAGCTTCTTTTAGAGAACAACAAATACAGTGGAACTAGGGAAAAAAAGCCTTTGAGGTGTTTTAAACATAAAGTTGTATGAAAGTCTGTCTTGAAATTTGTCTTGGTTAACTCTCAGCTTCTGACATGCCCTTCCTATAAAGACCAAAGTAGGAGTTCAAAGAATATCTTATGCCTTGGATCCTCTGCACTTTTCCATAGACTAGAATTTTTTTTATCAAGTGTTTGGGTATACGTGGCCTCTCTATCTGTAGTATGTGATCATCCCCAAAATGTAAATGGTGAGAAAGTAGAATCATGTCTGTCTTCATTCCCATCATGTAGAAGACACTGCTGGTAGTCTGTGAATATTTTCATTTGTAGGTGTGACGAGAGAGTTAATACAGTATATGGGAGAAAGTGGAATGATGTTGAAAGAAAAGCCTGAATTTGGTTGTGGAGTAAGTTACATCTGACAGTCATTCTGACGATAAGTATATTGTAGAGCTCAGGTCTGGTTCCTATAAAAATTCTTTTGCCCTGTAGTAACAGCAGCTGTTCAATGGTTTAATTATTCTCTTCCTTGTAAGTCTTATGGAAAGCTGTGATCCCAGACAGATAGGGCCGCATTCCAGAAGCTTTGGGGATTTATTTTCAGAGTGGATAAATGTACTGGGGAGTAAAAGATAAAGCTATATAAGCAAAACTTAAGTTCTCTTGTAAATAAGTAATTAAGTGTGGTAGACTGGTTCTCATTCAGTAATTTTACCTCTCAATGAGCAGTGTTTACTCCAATCTGAACACCGTAGTGATGGGACACTACAATTGTGCAGAAAATTACAGACTTTGTATTTCGTATACAACCTAGGACTGAGAAAAAACTTGGATCTGTAGGTTAAATTGCACTGCCTAAACCTAAACCGAGGGAAAACTGTAGGTCTAAATCCTGTTGTCAAGACAAATGATATAAAATATATCTCAGCTTATGCTTTCTGCTTATATCGCCACTTATACCACCATGCAGGTGGTTAGATTTTAGCAAGATCCATCTATTGTCTCCATATTTAACACATTTGGGAAAAAAAGACTGGGACAAGGACCTGCTGCGGAGAAATTATTTTTAAAATTTCTGTGGTTTTGCTTAAACATCTGGATACTGATCATGTTTCATATCTGTGTGCTATATCAGGACACAACAGGATGCCAATTATGCGCAAGGGTCATGAGTGGTGGCTTTGGCGGGATGCAGAGAACTACAGGAAGGTTACCTACATGTCCAATGTTAGGAGACTATGCTCTTTGGTCTATCTTCAGCATTGGGTGAAAGAGGAGTTGTTTCACCATTACAACTTGTGGTTCACAATTTGGGGTACCTAATCTGGGTTTCTGTTTCAAAATTTGCCATGAAGGAACCTCTCTCTTTGTTCATCACACTGTGTTATCTCCAAATTTAGGTACTGAAGCTACATATCTAATTTTAGTTATTTAGCTGTCAACTGCATTTGTGAAGATACATAAATGGTGACTCAGAGTTCTGTAATTTTAATGTAATTAGTGATACCATTTTTCATTGGAGGAACTGTAAATAATCTTCCTAGTAATAGATGTGTCACCCAGCACAATTTGAAAATGTAGCTTTTAAACACACTAGAGATCGGAGAGGTTGCTCAGAAGAACGATATCGTATGTTATTGATTTGTATTAACCTGGTTTTATGCTTTGAGTTATTGCACTCAGAAAATAAAATGCCTGCAAATCCAAACACTGATAGTTTGTATCAGGGAAATTGTACTTAAAATATATGGTGAGATAATAGGTATTGTGTTTCCCCAAACTTATTTTTACCTTTCTCAGATGTACACAGCCATGTTATATGATTAAAATGTCAGTTTCCATCATGCAGATTAAATAAACTGCCCTGAAATCTTTTGTTTCAGTATCAATATAGGAAATTTTGCGGGAGATAACAGTGTGAGTTGGAATACGTATTTTTATCTGGCACACAGTAATCTAGAACTATGCAAAGGTTTTCCTTCCCACTTTGTATAGAATATTGTTTATATTCTTTTCTGCAGTCATCCTCCTGTAGCAATGCATGTGGTAAGGACTCTTGTAACTTCAGTGAGCTCTGAAAGACTAAATGTCATGATGACCTATACAGATATAATGTCTTCTGACACATTTGCCTAACACAAATGTAAGAAGCTATATAAATTTCAAACCAAGTGTAATATGTACTTCATTTTGTCACACATGTCTGCTTATCTAAACTTCTGGATTTTGATTAGTGAATTATGAAAATAATTATCTGTTGCCATCAATTGAAAATGTTGATCATGTTCTTCAAAGGCAGCGATAAAATGTGTCAAGCTGCAGTGGAAGAGGAGATGAACTAAGAGAACCTTAGTTCATATACCATGAAATACAGTATTTAAAGTAATTCTTTTATTCATCAGTGTTACCAGAAGTAAGCTCTCAAAGCCCAGAGTGCAGCCGGTCATATCACTCAGAGGTGTTATGCCAAAAGACTCACTGCTTCGTTTTCTTTCTGGCCTTTGAGGACACTGTTTGTAGAAGTGAAAATACTTTTGAGTATACAAAAATAGCATTTGTTTTCCTTTTTTTTAATTCAAAAAAAGGAAAATCCTACTTTGGGTTTGGGTATTTTGTGTGTTGATTGTTTGGATTTTTTTGTTATTTAAGTAAGATTTTTGTTAAAGCAATTTCTCTTTACACTTACTTGCTTTTAAATTACTTTTATAACAACTGTGAGACTTCTTTTGCCTTGGTGTTCACCTTGCTTAGGACTCATCAATTACTGTGAAGAGTGCTACATTTCCATTTCTTAATGCCTTCCATCAGCTCCTCATATTCAACACAAGTTAAAGTAAATGCATTAAAATTTTAATGCATGCTGCAACTGGTGGGAATCTTAAGTTACCAGCTTTTTACAAGTGGGGAAACTGTAGGTTGAATTAGAAAAAGTGGTAACTTCTCAATTGGTGTGAGTCTTGTTACATGGGACTCAGACAGCCTTCAGTACACTGAAGAGATGCTCTTCTAGGAAGGCAGATCTCAGTTCAAATCCTTTTTCTCTTATTAGTCTACAGATATACCTTATATCATTAATTCATTCCAGAATGGTTAATTAAGCAGGGGTGGTTGTAGCTTTAGGTAAATATCTTTCCTTAATAGTCCCAGCCGCTTTATCCAAGCACCTAACACATCCCATTTACTGTTCCGTTAAGTTTTTCTGCTCATCTGTCACTCTGAAAGTGTTATAACTTCTTAACTCATCACAAGGAACACATATGATTTATTTATGTTTATTTGCAGGTGAAATTGAGGTGTTTTGGTCAGCAGGGCTCTCAGAAGGAAATGCAGTTGTTGTGCTGATGATGTGTTGCATGTGTGCTGATGAGTGATGGGAGCTCAATGACAGAACGCTGTAAAAGACCACAGTGAAAATATGACTGATACTCAGCAGAGCTTTTTTTTTCCCAGTAGCTATTTCAACCACTTCATTCAAAGTGACCTTTCAAAGTAGCAATTACTGAATCCCAGTGTTCCTTCTCCTAACTCAAAACAGCCAGTGCTATTTTATGTCACTTGGTTCTTAGATAAACAGGGATAAATGCGCTAATACACTTGTATAAGTTCAAAACACAACCCAACAACTTGCAGAAGATGTGATTGTGGTGCTCTTTACCAGAAAGCTGTGCTGCCACCCTTCTTCCCATCACTGACTCCAATGCAGTAAGTCTCCTTTGCCACATTCACGGATGGCTGTTGAAAAAACAGCCTGAACAGATATTTGTATTTCAATACATCTGCAGTGCAACTGCACTCTTACTTGAAGGGACAAATAAACCAAATAAGCTTATTTGGCTTTCTGTTGGTGTTTGTTGCTCACTCATTTAATTTCTCAGACTTTTTTTCTCTTTTCCTCATTGCATTTTATGAGCATCTGTATTTCATTTATGTGTCCATGTTATCCTGTGTGGTTCAGATTACTGTTTTCACTGTTTGGTGAACTTCTTTATATAACCCATAGCAGAAATTTAACAAAAAAAAAGGATTTAAGCTTGTTTATTAGTTGTTGCAATATTTCATTATATTGGACATATATAATTTAAAAAGAAATCCTATTATCTGTATTAAGGACATTCTTCTTTTATAAATGCAGTTTCTGAAGACATCTGATATAGATGTTTTAGATGTTAATCTGTGTGACTTGAAAGAAAGCAGTGCCATGAACCTTTCTGTATCATATAAAATAGTGTACAGCTTTTTTAATAGCTAAATGAGCACTCTTTTCTGAATTGTTCTTGCTACAAAATGGAAAATAATCTTAACTTTATGTTTCCCTGTTGTCTAATTAGTGGTAATTGCAAAAAAACCATATAAAACTGGTTTATGATATTTCTGTAGCAACCTGTTCACTGGTAAAGGTCATCACTGAGAACTGAACACAAATCTCAAAACTGAAGGAAGAGAAGAGAAGAGAAGAGAAGAGAAGAGAGAGAAGAGAAGAGAAAAGAGAAGAGAAGAGAAGAGAAGAGAAGAGAAGAGAAGAGAAGAAGAGAAGAGAAGAAGAGAATACTTCAGCTGGAAGTTACTTACAATGATCATCTGATCCAACTTCCTGACCAAATAAGGAAATATATGTTCCTTTGCATAATGATCCACTTTGAAGTCAAATATAAAAACCTATAAACTCAACTCTGGGAGAATTGTTTGAAATTGAATTTATCAACTATTCAAAGGAGTTAGAACACATATTGCTTTTTAATTTGTATTAAATTGGCAGAGGTTTATTGTACACAGAACATACTAGTGGAAGTTAATATATGTTGCTAAAAGTAAAAATTTCCTTGTTTTGTTAGAAGACCATTTATCTCTGGGTAAGTTCTGCTGGAATAATTACTTCACCTCTGTGGTTGTTACATATCACAGAGGTTTTACTGTGTTTAGTGCAAGAGATGGGTTGGGAATTATACACTGCAGCCACTTAATGCTGCTCCTCAATTCTTTTTTCTTCCTCCATGTTACAGTTTATGCTATTGTCATGGATACATACTTCTTGGTAGCTACATCTCTGGGTAGTCTTCAGAATGCATACTTATCATGCTAATTACTGATGAGTACCACGAAATTTCAAGAAGGGCCGAGTGGTTATTTGCTGCCATAATTTTTTCCTTATTTATTGTATCAAGCAAATACAAGAAAATAGCTAAACAGATGTGCAGCTTTGAGTTTCAGAAATTTCCCAAATGCAACAGAGAAAACAGAAATCAGATTTTCTTTTTTCCTGAAGGAAAAAATGCTCAAAGGGTGTCAAGGAGACTATGATACAATAAAACGCAATTATGTTCTCATAAATGGTTGACATGTTTTTAATAATAGGGAACTCCTTCACAGTTTTGTTTGTAAATGTTTTAGCTGTTAAATGAGGAGATTCAATCTCATTGGAAAGGCATAGTGAGTGCTACCAAGTCAGCAGATCTTGCTGATTTCCTCCTGTTTCCCTTAGAATCTGAGTAAAACTAATTGTTGTTAAAGATGACATTATTCTTAAAAGCTTTTCAAGGGCTAGGATCTGGTCTCATCTCCAGTTTTCAATCAAATAGTGATATCATGCAATGCTGACCATTATTTATTAATTAATTAATTTCCCAGTAGTCCATAAGAAAGATGCTGAACAGGAGCTGCTATAATTGGACATCTTAAAATCAGAAAGTCTAATATATTCATGCAACTTTTTTTTTTTTTCAGCTGGCCAAAAGCTTTTTGGAGAGTTAATATTTCTTCAATAAATGTTTAAATAAGGCAGAAGTCCCAGAGGACATGAAGGAAACTGAAGGATGAGAAATAAAAAAAGCAGTAAACTGAGATGTATCAGAGAACAACTTGTATGTCTGTCACGCTGACATTGGTATGGTAGAGAATAATGAAAAAAAGAAATTAAACAGGGTAAAGTGCTAGGTGCTTAAAGTACCTGGGGTGGGGACTGATGCACCCATATTGTTTTTTACTGCACTCAATTTCATGTACTCTTGTAGCTACATTTACCTGTCACAGGTTCTTTTTAATTGCAGCAATGGTTTTGATTTAACACGCAGCACAATATTAGCAAGGTAATTGAAGATGTTTAAATTCCCGCTGCAAAAGCAGAGGAGAGTCCAAGGCCTCGTTCTTCTGTGTTTAACAACGCTTTTATTAGCACTTGACAATGAGATTATGCAATCCTCCAGCTCTGGGTGGAATAGCTGACGCTGGCATGTGAGAGCAGGAGACTGCCAAAAGCCTCTGTGTGGCTTGGCACCTACAAAGTGGCTGTCAATTTACTGAAGTTTCTAATCTGACAGTCACTAAAAATAACTCAGGTGACTGCTTTTTACTGATGAAGAAATCGTGTCCCTCTGGATATTTATGTTAGGAGGCAAGGGAACAATTCGGGAATTGCAGTTTATTTGCTTCCAAGATTATAGTTAAGAGTAAATAGGAGAGAAATTGTGTTTATTACAGCTTCTTGAAAAATACTAAAACATCTCAAGGAAAGGAAGACTATACAATGTGGAACCTGAAAATAATGAACTTATTTTGCTTGTGAAATGACATTACTTTAACATTACTTCAATTTAAGCACGTAGTCATTTCTTTCTTGATAGTAACTAATGAACTTTTTTTACAGGCAACAATCAGCTGAAGACCTTGCAAGAGTACCTGCTAATTCAACCAGCAATATCTTGAATAGGCTATTGCTCAGCTACGATCCCAGGATAAGGCCTAATTTCAAAGGTTTGTCAGATATTTCAGCCTTTGCTTTAATCTTTGGAATTTAACTTTTGCTCTTTTCATACATAGAAAATTTATGTAGAGATAATATTCACAACCTAAAGTTCTGTTTTTTTTGTTTTTTTTTTTTAATGAAAATTTCTCTTGATAGTATAAAACTGCAGAAGATATTTTCCCTTTTGAGCTGAAAGATACTATGTTAGGTTTTCATTATCATAATAGTATGTGATGCTTTATTATTATTACTTTTATAAGAGGCTTTTTAAAAGTAGGAGTAGATTTTACAGAATAAGTTTTAAAAATATCTTTTTTATGCCTAAATTTTAGTTAGACTTTTTGTAGTATCTCTGCTTTACAGTATTTTAAAACATCAAATTTCTCTATAGACATCCTTTAAGATAACTATAAAAAGTTGAAATCAACGGTATCACTATTTGGAAATCGTATAGTTATTAAATCCATTAAGGATATTTTAGTTATAAAGCTTATGCACTTCAGTAATGCAATAAAACTCATTCTTTGCCTTTAAGATATCTCTCTGATTGTCAGTGTTGTAGGATTCTTCCATGTAGGCAAGTGTAACTTCATTACATATGCAGAAAAGGTTGGAATACATATTCTCTGCAAAACCTCTGATAACTCATAGAGCTGTAAGTTACACTTTCCAGGAATCAAGATTATTTCCCTTCTGAAAAAATACATTTTATTGCATACAATTTTATTACATACAGACTATGCAGTTTGCATAAATCAGTTCTTTCATTTTAAAACTCGCATATAATTGTATGTGCACTAAGAGAGATTTTAATATGCATATCACTAGTATGAAAAATTTGGAAATCTTTGTTGTGCCTTTGAAGAGACTATTTTCAGATGTTCTATTTGACCGTTTTATAATTATATTAAACTCAGTTCTTAGCAAGTATACTGCTTCTTTCTTATTATAGAACCATATTTATTTGTTTTCAGTACTGAGCCTTGTCATAAAGAATAAACATCCAGCCTCTTCTGTACCTGTTCTTCAGCATAATCAGCTTGTAATCGCAAAACATGTTTCAAATTCCTTTATATTTCTGATAACCCTGCTGGCAGCCTGGTAAGAATAAAGACAGAAGGAAAAAGGAGGACATGTAATGTTAACTCACAGGGAGGTGGAAGAAAAAGAACATTTTCTGACAAGTGGTTTGCCCATGTTAAAATATTCCTCACACATGAGTGATTTTCTTGGATGGCACTTTCTATTCAAATCTGGAAGAGGGAGTACGCTCTTGGCTACTAGTGATGTGATAGGTACCCTGTCATATGCATCAGGCATTAAAAGAATTATTATGCTTATTGCATAACCAAAAGCATCACATTTAAATAGTCTGATAAAAAAAGAAAAACAACAAGAAACCCACAAACTGGTTTAACTGAAAAAAGTGAAATTTTATCTTCGTACATTTATGGTGAACCGCCAGAATGAGTTTGAATTTAAATATTAAATGTACATAAAATATTTTATGCAAACAAGCAAGCTATTGGAAGAGGCATATGTTGCTTTGTACTGTATTTGCTTACTCTGTCAAAACAGTCTTCGTATATTCTTGTATCTCTTTTATTGCTGAAAGTAGGAAGAAACCCACTGAATTAAGTATTTGTAACAGTGTAAATGAGATCAGATCTAATGGACATGCTGACGCTCACAACACAGATAATAAATAAAACTAGTGGGCCATGATCAGTTCTCACAACCATCAGGCCACTTTCTCCTTGCTTGTTGATAACTCTCTGTTAACACCATATTAAATGAGTGCCAATCAGTTCCCCCAGGGTGACAGAGGGCAGATATAGCAGCTGTCACACCATCACTCTGCAGCTACAGGAATCCTGGCTGCAGAAAAGAGAAAAAAAATCCAGGCTATCTTAATATCTTCACAGCTGCTGGCTTCTAGAAATTTTTCTTGGCAAATTGGTAACTGTTGTAAAATGGAGCAGCTTTCCAGCTCTCTCGCACCAAGACTAGACAACTGGGAAAGCTGCATGCAATAATTTTTACCTGCCTGTATTCATACTTTACAGTTATGTACTTGACTTGCACAGAGAGGTATCCTCTTAAAATATAAATACATGTCTCATCATAAATCATAAACAGGTAATTTGGGATGATATATCATCATTATGACCTTGACACTTAAAAGTGTCTGCTGCTAGAAATGTGAATTGCCTCTATCCATTACACTGTGTGCAAAAGTAATACTGGCTTATGCATTCCGTGATAACAGAAAATCATGGAATTAAAAAATTATTCATTTAGATACATGATGTGTGAAATTCTTTAAGATTAGCTCTGGACTAAGGATTTTTTTTTCCTGATTTCTTATCACTAAGTTGAAAAGGGGTTTTGTGATTACCCTTGGTTTTGAAAACTCTCTATATACTAACTTGAAAAGATGAAGTTGTATGACTTTATAAAAACATTTTACATTGTGATACCAGTATAAGGGAGCTTTTATTGAAGGATAACTTACCTTTACTGGATTGTGCAGCTCACTAGTTGTTTTTTTTTAAAGGAATTCCAGTTGATGTTGCAGTTAACATCTTCATTAACAGCTTTGGGTCAATTCAAGAGACAACTATGGTAAGACTGAAATTAAATTATTATAGCACACATGGAGATTTTCTTACTGAATTTCAAGTTGTTGTGGTTTTAGGCACTGAGAATTATGTGAATGGGCTTAGTGATTAACTGACTGTGCTTTATGCCATAAACCTATTCATCTATTTCACTTCATATGTGTCCACAGATTATTGTAGCATTAGAATCTGATTTACATGAAAAGAAATCTATAGTTTCTGAGATGCAAGAGATACACTTATTTCCGTAAGTTGTTAAGTTCAGTGGAAGAAACCTATTGGTAGTATGAATTAAATAATCTTCCTAAGAGTTAGTATATAGGTTGATTGGGGACATTCTGACTCTCAACAGCAGAGAAACAATAAACCATAATACCACTAATAAACATTAAAACACATTTTCTTGTTGTTGCTGGAAGTAAGTGCCCATTTAAAATTCAGATGCAGCTTACATGTTACCTTAATGACATTTCAGTAGGACTGCAGAGCCACTCAAAGTTGTACATACATTGCAGCTGAAACAACTTTTGAACTTTCTTTAGCTAGCAGTGAATAAAGATTTAGATTTGATTGCAAAGGACTGTAAGTCAACTAATGGCATTGCTGGGAAGTGATATGAAAATAAAAAAATTGAGTTTGCTGAATATGCCCTGAGATTTATTTCTGAAAACAAAAGGAGGACTCTAAAGAGGGGCAGGGAGGAAGAGCAGGATAGTAGCAGTGAGATAAGTGTCTAAGATGTCAAGAATATTAGGCCAGATGGCCCTTTCAAGTTTCTGAAATTTATTACATGCTTTAAAAAGTGACTTTTACAGAGGCTTTTTTACAATTCACCCAAATTCAAATAGTAATATAACATGAGTGAAAGGGCTGTGCTTCCCCTCACCCCCTCCAAAAAAAAAAAAAAATTAAGTATGCTCTCTCCAGCAATGTATGTATGCCTGCCTGTGATTTCCTGATAGAGTCACTCACAAATTTACTAGGATGTTCTGTAAGATAAGTCATACTCTCCTCCATATTTCAGAACTTCAGACACTATCCTTACTTTAATTTATGCTTTTATTTAGATTTCTGTCTCCAGCTGAGATCACCATGATAGCTAAGCATGTTTATGTGAAATTTAGATTACTTCTTGATGACCTTAATATTTCACAGGAAGCACTGATAAAATAAACAGTCAGTATGTTCTTCCTGCTGCAGTGGGAATTGGGTCCTGTGGACAGGCAGGAACCACTGCTTTCTTTGGGGATAGGTTGGTACCTGTCTTCAGATGGTCTGGGTAATGCACCAAACAGTAGAAGCAGGTCCCTTAGACTAGGAAAAGACTTGTACCTTCAGAATTATAGGAAAAGGATTTCCTGGAGCTGAGGCACCAAGTCTGTGAAGGACTGGGATGCCTCTTGCATTGAGAAAAGGAGACATTTGCAGGAGTACCAGAACTGCTGAAAAAATTCCTTGGTGTTGGAGAAGAGAGTGGCTGTCTACATCTCTACTGTCTCCAGGATTAGTGAGAATAATGAGGAATATTGGTTGCTTGACTGTCTCTAAAATTAACAGAAGCTACTAAATGGGTTGGAGCGATATAATTAGTAATACAAAAATCTGTGAAATTTCTAAGTATTTCAGTCAATGAAGTATATTGTGAGGACTCTTGGCTCTGTAGCCATTTCTGATGCCAATAATTGAATTAATAAGTTTTTGCAAAGTCTGTTTGGATTTAAAGCATCCTGCTATAGCCATGCCAAAGCAATGATTCCTTCTCTTGGGTGATGGGAGTGTGGGGAAAAATAACCATGGATGCCAGATGAACAGAAGTGAGGTGGTGGTAGAAGGCCCAACAAATGTGTAGGGTGCAGGTGAGAAAAGGTCCCATGATAATTGAATTCTTAGCTATGCAGTTGGCTCATCCTCAAAAAAAAAGAGAAGAGATTACCTCCCATGAAGGTAAAGTCTGCTTAGTTATAAGAGAGAAGGGAGTTTATAGAAAAGCGTCGACATATTTGATGTTATATTGATTTAAAGCAAAATAGTACCCATCCTGTGGATCCTATGCTCAGAAGGCTGTATTGCTTTAATCAAGCCCTTGTGAAGAATGTGAAGACCAAATGTTTGCTCTGTGTCTAGAAAGAGTAGTGTTCATGTTATGTTGTTGAATATTCAAAAGAATTGCAATGTTTCCACACAGTTATCAAGAAAGTTACCTGGAAAAAACTAAACAAAAGGGTTAGTTAACTACAGAGAGAATCAGAATTTGTACAGATAGAAAGGAGAAGAGCTTATGCCAGAGCTGCCTTCCAGTAAGCTCCCTTTGTCTTGAATCCTGTAACTTATTTCCTTCTAAATCATTAAACCACTTGCCTAGGATCCCCATGCTAACTCTGCTTCTAATTTTGCACACGTTTTTTCATACTGCAGATTTGTGGGATAATATGGTGGTTATGTCACATTTAGAAACTGTTTTAAACTGGATGACCTGTCAAGGATTCCTTGGGATAGAGAGTTTCTGCTATAAATACCCACAGGACTATAATATTTTAGCTGTGATGGTGATCTGACTCTGTGTCTTCAGACTCTATATTCAAGGTTTTTACTTGCAGTGTGATCTTTCTTCACTGACTCAAATGACAAAACACCACTTCTTCCTTTTCCTTTACTTAAAACCTTGCAGAATGCTCTTTTTAATATTCATGTATATAAACAAAAATTCAGTTTCCTTATTTTAATCTTAAAAATGGAATTTGCTACTTTACCCAAAAAGCTCCTTTATCCAAAAAAACCACTATTATTCTTCCTTTCTTTGTGTGACTGCAGCTTATGTAGAAAGTCTTTCATGATCTGCTGTGTGCTCCCTTTTGCAGAGATGTATAGGCAATGCCTGGTTTCTGGCCTGAGGATGTTTTCTGGCCACATGCCCACTATTTAATAGGCTGCATTTGAAATATTTCCTAGAATGCCTTCACTTTCAACCTCCCTGAAAACAACTTGCCTTCTGTTGGAGTTACATGGGAAAACAATGCCCTGTAGAATACTTCTGTGTTTCTTTCTACCTGTCAGGTCTCCCAGCTCTAATACTGATAAATATCTCTTCCACCCTCTGCTCATAGTTTCAGGCTTTTTAGTTCCTATTTGGCTCTCTTTTGTTATAAAATGCCAATCACACTGCAAAGAACGTTTGTAAAATATACAGCAGGAAGACCAGTTGCTTCATATAGACTACTTCTTCAGCCCATGTTGAATCTAATCATAGTGCACTTACTGAATCTTAAAGTCTATGGTGCAAATTTGAGACGTCTGGTTGCAGACTTCTTTCAAAATGGATATATACCAGATCAGAGTCTATACTGCTGCCAGATGCTGTAATAGTTCATATTCTTGTAAGAAGCAGCCCTTCTGCACATTGTTGTCTGGTTAGCCACAGTTAGTATTGTGACATCTCTTTGCTTCCTTCTACATTTTCTCTATTGCCTCGAGTATGTGGTGGCCTTCCTCTCCAAGTAGCCCTCTCACAAGTCCCTAATCTACACCTGAACCTACCTGTTTTACATTAATTGTGTTTTTCTTCCGTTGAGTTAAATGGGAACAGAATCAAGTTCTTGAAATGTCACAACATCCCATTGTTTGGTCTATTTAAGGTCATTTGTAATAGAGCAAAAAAGGAAATAAAATACTATCCACCTGATCTTACTTCCAATTCTTATTTTGCCAGTGCATTCTGCTTTTCAGTGATGTAAACAACTCCTTCTACTGAATGGGTAAGCTGAAGTCAAGTGTTGGCCACTGCTTATCATTTGCCTATGGCTTTGAGAAGGCATCTTACTTTATTAAAATTAGGGTAATGCACTTGTTTATGGGGAAATTGACTTTCGTGCAACAAATAATGCAATGCTTGTGAGCATGAACAGTGTGCAGTATTTATCTCATATGATTTAGAGTAATTTTTTTCACTGAGACAAGAAGTGCATATGGAATGGGAACTTCAGCAAGAAGCAAGTAAAGGAAATTTTCAATTATATACATATAATTGAAAAGATGCTTTCTGAGATAATGACCTGAATTCCCTGTGGTTTTAAAACTTCTCTGTGAGAACCTTCCAATACAAAGTCACTTCATATTAAGTATTAATTTTTGTTTCTTCTTTACTTTGGCAAGACAATATAGGTCTTTGTATAAATAACAGTCAAACTACATGTATTTTTTCCAGAAGAGACTACCAAGAAGTAACAAGTACTTAGTTTTGATGCTTTGCTTTTCCTTACAATGCAGTAAGGAAGAATATTACATAGCATAGTGTAATAAAGAAATATCTGGGCTGATTTGACTGGTGGACTGGACAGGGAAAAATGGGCACTGTATTTCAATTTACAGGGTAAATCAACAAGCGAAATTAGTCTGCATGAGGTCTTAGCCAAGTGAACTCCTTCCTGTTGAAGTTAGCATGGCAGTCTCAACATGGAACCTGCTTTGGAATGTAAATGCAATAAATGCAACAGAATGCTTCATGTTGTATCAGCAACAACAACAAAAAGTATAATAGGGCATTAAAATGTAAAATAAACAACTGCATAAAATTAGTTTGTATGCACAATACATTGACAAACCAAAAATACTTTGAGAACCTTCACTCACAGATTTCTAGCATTTTGCTATAATTATACAGCAGTAACAGTGTTTTCGCTAGTGGAGGAGGCTTTGTACCTAATAGATAATTATGCAAAAACAAAGCACGCTGTAGAAAGAACTAGGAAGACTGGAGATAGAATTTATCTTACATATAGGATTTTGGTTTATTTGGTTGGATTTTTTGACTTTATTTCAACAATACCCTTATTCTTTTTCTGTGTGTAATTTGCCTAATTTACGTATACATAAAAAAAGAGATGCTGGCTTAAATGTAAATGTAAAAAGCAAGAAGACTTAGAGATAAGGCTGAAAAATCATGACTGACATGCTGGGTCATATTTTTGCTTTAGATTCACACAGCTTTCACTAAGGACAGAACGCACGTGGGATATCATTTTACCTTGAGACACATGCTACTCCAATTCCTGAAAGCAAACTTAGGTTCTCATTGAGCATGGCTCTACTACTATCTGTTCTTCAGCAAGAGTCCTGCTCAATCCAGAAGGAGGTTTCCTCTGTAAAGCCTTGATTTTTTTCTCTCCGATACTGATTCTGTTTCTCCTTTCATACCTGCTATCTCAGTACTTAGGTTGCAAGCTGGCATCAGTTTTTCTGTTACCAGAATAGTTCCAAATCACTGTTAGAAGGTCTGAGGCTGTATTCTGGGCATGTAGTATAAAATCTGCTATCTACCTAGTCTCTTTTCTGCTTTTATGGGGTAATATTTTGCCATCAGTCTGCTACTTAACCAAATGGAGAATAAAACGGGAATTGGCACTCACAGGATATCCTTATATAAGTGATATTTTGTGCCCGCTGCAACCTTTTCTCTGTGCCTAAGTAACAGGGGATGAAAAAGTGATTCCAGGGGGACCAATTTGGTCCTGTGTTTAAAGAAAGTAGCTATATTCAAAACATGAGTGAGACATAATCTATCTATTTGTAGTGAATTCTATTAAACATAACACTTATTAATGTCATTTGAATAGTCATTACTGTCCTTGTGATAGAAAAAATCAGGGCATGAATTGTTTTTCTGATAGAATGGTATTATTTCTCTGTGGGGTTTTTTGCTAGAATTTTGTCTAGTCTAATATTTATTTATTCTTCCCATCAGGATTATAGAGTCAACATCTTTCTAAGACAGAAGTGGAATGACCCCAGACTCAAACTGCCCAATGACTGGAGAGGCTCAGATACGCTGACGGTGGACCCAACCATGTTCAAGTGTCTTTGGAAGCCTGACTTATTCTTTGCAAATGAAAAAAATGCTAACTTCCATGATGTCACACAAGAAAATATCCTTCTTTTTATTTTTAGGGATGGAGATGTCCTAGTCAGCATGAGGTATTTTATTTACGTATTTCTACTATTTTTTTTAATGACTTTATATGAAATGTATATGCTTATTAGACTTAGTAACGTAATACAACTTATGACTAATATTTAAACTTATGTGACAGTTTGTAAACAATACTACAATAAATTAAATATGTGTAAATATATCAGATGAAGATATTTTAAAGCATATCAGTTGATAGCACTGAAGGTGCAAGAAATTCGAAGTGTTTGTACTTTTGTATATCATGTTAACACACTAAGTAAAATTAACGTGATTGGAAACAAAATTTAAACCCCTTTGATAATTGCTTAGATTCCTATGTGCATGATGAAGTAGGTAAGATCTCTGGAAAAAAACCCTTCAGCTGAAGAATATATTTTGCACACCACTTGAATTTCTACATCAACTAAAGCAAATAATAATTACTTACTAAAGATACAGGGAAAGGCAAAAATTACAAAAGTTGTGAATATAAATGTTTTGTAAACTGTGAAATAACACTGATTAAGTTCTATGCCTGACTGGTTATCAGGTTTTTTTTGAAGATCCCAAAATACTGTTCAATTTCGTTGCAATTAACATGTACTTTTTTGTGGCTTGAGGTGGTTTATCAAAGGTATACACAATGCCACAAAGATAGTCATACACTGAAACAGCAAATTGATTGATTAAAAAGGATGTCATAGTGAATGAAAGATCTGGAGAGTTTATGGAACCAATGATTTGTAGAGATTAGGCTCAATTTTCTAACAGCAACTGAATTTTCTTCTGGTGTGAACTGGAACATGTTGCCCTGATAGAGGTACAAATTATTATCTGAATATACCACAACTTTACCTTTAAGAGGGAACTACTTCAGAAGTTAGGGCCACCTGAGCTATTTCTTCATGTAGAAGACATGGATAGGAAAAAAAAAAAAAAAAGAGAGTCTGTGTTCTTTTTTGCCCATTTTAAATCAGGATGAGAAAAGTCAATCTCAAAACTATTGCTGACAGTGATCAGAAAAGAAAATATGTTGGGCAATCAAAGCATTTCATTTGGCTTGCTCTGAAGGTCCTGGTTTTGATTTCAGTTGCTTCTGTAGCAGGTTTTGAAGTGTGTAGAAATTAATATTTCAAAGTAGAAAATCACTTTCAGCTATGAAAGATTCTTTTTATTTGAAGCAGCAAATGTTGTGAAACACTGAAGCCTTTTTCAAATATTGCAGCTATTCATAAACGAGCTCAATAGGTAAGGTTAATGATTAATGAATATTGACTGAGTATTAATGGAAGTGTTTCAGATGGAAAAATTATTCTCTGAAAACTTGGAAATAACAAAACCAAATTCAATAAGCTTGAAATAAAGGTTGTCTTCTAAAAATACACTGTTTATTTTATTAACAGTCTATGTTCTTAGATCATATATAAGCAGATAAGAATAATTTTTTGAGACACTTTTCTTTGGTGGCATTTTTAAAATATATAGTTTCTATGTCTTGTATTTTTAGTTTGCACGGGTATTATGTGTAAATTAAAGAATCTACAGTTATCAAAATACTTGAATGACAAAATGTGTATGAGAGAAAGCTCTTGTGTAAATAGTTAAGAATTAGGAAACTCAAAACAGAAATAAACAGCTAGTGCTCGCATCAGGGAAAGTAAGCAGTGGAGTCCCATAAAAAAATTTCAACTGGGTTTTGTGCTTTTCAACATAAATCATCTGGAAAACTTTGAATTTCCAAGTGCTTTTGATGATACCAAAATATGCAGAACAGTAAAGGTAAGAGACAACATAAGAACAACAAACTAACCTAATGATGCAGCAACAAAGTATGAGGTGAAATTCAAAGTAAATAACTGAAAATTATGCATGAGAAAAAAATTATTGTAACATCACATAAAACCTGATTGGTTTTGAGGTGGTTATCAGCTAAGAAAATTAACTGTGAGTAGTAACAGCTGGTTGTCTGAAAATGTCAGCTAATAACTCAGTACTGTTTGAGAAAGTGATTTGAATTCTATGAAGTATTAGGGATGAAAGAGAATGTTATGCCCCTTCATAAATGAATGTTACACTTGGATCATGAATACAAAGTGCAATTCTGGTCTTCCCACTGGGAAGAAGGGAGGCAAGGGTGGTCCAAGGCATGGAACAGCTGAGCAAGGCAGAACTTTTCACACTGGAAAAAACAAAATCATTGAGGTGGTACCATAGAGATCTCTAAATTACAAATGGCACAGAGAGAATGGATGGACATTGATTTATTTGCCTTCTTTTCCAGTAAAAGAGTTATTAGACAGACTCAAGGTATATAAAAGGAGATTATTAGAATGTGTGCAGCTAAGCTTTGGTGTTCTTTGCTGCAAGATGCTGTGCATGTTAAAGGTTATGCGTTGTCATGGTTTAACTCCAGCTGATAAATAAGTACCATGTAGCTGTTTACTCCCCCTTCCCCCTGGCCCCGGTGGGATGGGGAGGAGAAGCGGGAAAAGAAAGCCCATAAAAGTCTTGGGTTGAGAATAGTTTAACAATTGAAGCACAGTAAAACAAAATAATAGATGCAATAATGCTAATATTAATTGTAATAAAAAGGAAAGGGAGAGAGAGACATAAAACCCAAGAGAAACAAGTGATGCAGAATACAATTGCTCAACACCTGCTGACCATCCCTTCCCTGCTGCCTCCCATCTTCTTGTGCACCTGCTCACTGGCACAGCACGGAAACTGAAAAGTCCTTGATTTAGGGTAAGCACTAGTGAGCAACAACCAAAACATCAATGTGTTATCCACATTATTCTCATACTGAATCTAAAGCACAGCACTGTGCCAGCTGCTAGTAAGAAAATTAACTCTGTCGCAGCCGAAACCAGGATACATAGATTCCAGAAAGCAACTAGAACAGCTTCTTGGAGATAAAAAAAATCTGTCAAGGTCCCTTAAATACTGAAGCATCACTTCTGGTTTAGGGAGTCCTTGAGGTGCAACTTTTGATCTGTTGCTGGATATCTGGAAAAATAACATTTCCAGATTGCCATAGTATCATATTCTTTTTTGGGAGTCTGCCATTGGCCACTGCTGGAGACAAGACTCTGTTCTGTACAGACATTTGGTTCGGTTATTCTTATGACCCATATGTATTTTGTCTTGTATTAATAGTTCTCTAATTTGCTAACTATTATGCTTTTAAAGCCCTCTATATATTTTATTTTCCTATTTTAAACTAGAGATCTCCTTTTCAAACTGCTAATTATAACTTTAAATTTTGTTTCTGCTATTTTAGAAGATAAAAATCAAATACCTGTGATTTTTTTCTTTCTTATGGCCATTTATAACTTATATGGCAGCTCACACTGTTTGTAAATACCATTTCTGTATTTTCAGGTTGTCCATTACTCTGTCATGCCCTTTGGACTTGACCTTATTTCCTATGGATACACAGCGCTGCAAGATGCAATTGGAAAGCTGTATGTAAATTATTCTTTGCATAAAAATAGTTCTCTTCTAGGCATGCATGAGAATCAAACAAAAATTATCAGTTCTGTATTGTTCATGTCAATATCCTTAATGAATTGTGAAACTGATACTCACTGGTTCCTACCAATGTACATTTCCCTGTCAAAGATATTTCTTACAGTTATGGCACTGTGCACTCTTGGTTTTAGCTTTTGTTATCAACCATAATGACAACTGAGGAGTTTTATAAAAACATTTAGAATAAATTTAGTCAAGTGGAAACACATATCATTTGGAAAAAAGAATGGTTTCTCTGGGTAGTTTTGACTTCCACAACCTGTGCTGCTTTGGAGGTTGTTGGGGCCCAATTTATCCCCTTGCATTGATGATGCTTGAAACCCCTTTAATATGGTACCAAAGGAAAAGTATTTGGTGCCAAAGCAGTGATATCATCTAGTGTGAAATGTTTTGACAGTGGTTTCAAGTTGTGTTGTGGCTGTAGTCAGGCATCTGTTCCTTACTAATCCTGCCCTGGTCTCCAGGTGATTTAATCTTATGATGGGGCAGACAGGTCTCATCTCTGAAGGGCATCATGAAGACAAAATGTTTCTGAAACCCGTCTTCTTTCTCATACCCCAAAGTACATGAGTGCCTACTCAACTACAGCCTTTTTCCAACACTTCAAATCTCTGGTGATCCCACTTTCATAGTAATTCTGTTTTCCTGAATAAGGATGAGTATGGAGCAGAGAGAAGGAAGGTGACTTGCTCCAGCCTGTTCCTGCTGTAACACAAAAACTTGTTCAACTTTTACTCCACCAGCTCAGGTGGGAACAGTGAGGTTAGGGAAAGGAAGTCACAAGTGAAGAAAGAGCAAGGTTAATCAAAGCTGGGCAGGGTATCCCAGTGGGGACAAGGGTAATAATAATAATAATAGTATTAGAGTTTTCAATTTAGTTTTTGATTTCCAGCATTTAACTTTAGAATTGTAGTATGTCCGTAGTAGTTTTGCTCATCACTACTAGGTACGTACATTAGCTGAAGTAAACTCTTATGGTAAATGCAAATCAGTTTTGGGTTAAACTGGAATTGGACAGTCATATGAATAGAAGTTTGCTCAAGCTTTCTTAGTCCAGGTTGCTTCACAAGCATTGCAAGGAATAGTTATTCAAAAATGAACTAAAGTGCATGCTATGTTGATATATTCAAATTCAACATGAATTTACTTATTTGGAAAGGCAGTGTGCTTTCTTCTACCTTTTAATTCAGTTGTCAAAAGTAAGAATGGTACCCATGACCTCCTGTCTGTCCCTCCAGTTCTTTCCCTCTTAGCATTTGGCAGTTTTATTCTTCTTAGGCTATTTTCAAATCAATATTTTGTTTCTACTTGCTGGATTTCAAAATAAAAAAAGGCCACCGGTTTTTACTGAGCTGTTCTCATATCCACAGTTATGATCCCCAGTTCTACACATTCTCTATAGACACAAATTCCACTGTCCAGTAATTGTTATCATAAAGGATCTTGGCAGTTTTATGATATGCTGAGTGTTGGAAGGGGGTGAGACTGATTTTATGAATGAAACATTAAAACAACTCATTTTTTTGATATTATCTTACTTTACGGAGCTTTGGGACATTTTGATTTTCATTAAGTTGTTGTGAATCATAGAGACACAATAAAAACCTTATGAACAGTTTCACTTTTTTAAGCTCAGCTACTTTTAAAAAGTTGAAAAAAATATAATGCCTCCAGGAAAAGAATGGCTGTTTAAACATTTTTAAGGGCTTTGAACTGCAAAAGGCTGCATTCCAACTCCATCTTCTTTATGTTTCCTCATGTCTGTTCCCACCTAACACACATTATCTCTATTTGAATTAAATTAATCTTTAATAAACAGAAGGTAGCAAAAAAATTGTATGTAAAATGATAGTTCTGATTATGCATATTTAATCAATATTGCTTTATGCTTGAATATTGTGAGTCTAACTTTCACTGCCCCTTACTTGGTTGTAGTGTATATATCATGATTTAGACACTCAGAGGTGGGCTGAAGTCTGTCCATACTGAGGAGGTCATGAAGGTACTGAACTGATTTCTGTAGGACTACACATCTGCTCAAATTCCTGATCAAGTATTTCCTGAATCGAAATGCTTTCATGAGTCAGGGCTTTCAGTCTGAACAAATAAGCAGAGAGGCTGTTTTACGCAAAACCCAAGATCCATCACAGTAATGGAGTTGTTAAATTCTTTTGAAGTTACTTGGATTCATGAGTCCTGTTAAAATTCAGTACAGTTTTCATGCTTTGCTGAAGTAGAGTATGAATTAATATGGAAGCTTGAAAGCTGTGGAGAGTAGAGCTTTTCTTTCTTTTTTAAACAGTACACACTGTAACAAACACCTCTTCGTCAGCTGATAGTGTAATGTTCCACCCATCAAATCCTGATTTAGGCCTACGTAAAAATTCACCTGTGAATTACTTAGTTTTTGTATTTATTTATTTGAACAGTAACCAGAAAGAAAAAGACTGAAAGAAATACGGTACATATACGCTACATTTTCTTACAGAGTTAAGTCTGATTGAGGTGATTCTTTAAACAATTATTATTATTTTCTTCTTGTAGTTGGTTACACCACTGATGACTTACGGTTTATCTGGCAGTCTGGAGATCCTGTACAGCTAGAGAAAATTGCTCTGCCTCAGTTTGATATTAAAAAGGAGGATATTGAATATGGTAATTGTACCAAGTATTACAAAGGCACAGGTAAGTAATCTAAGTGATTACCTTGATAAAAACCTCCTAAGTTTCCTTCAATTACTGTTTATAGTTAATGGTTAATATTCCAGTTCATGTCTTACATTTCATGGGATAAAATAGATTACTTTTAACTAATAAGTAATTCCTATACTTTCCTATAGTATATAGTATACTTTCCTATACTAACTTTTATATGTGATTACTACAAACGGATTCAAATACAGAGATATCTAAGTTGAAGATGGGATTAAATGTTTGTCTTGGTTTTGCTTGCATATCTTGTGATCTTTGTATTACCATTCTCTTTTTATACTTCTGTTACCTGTTTATGCTTGTAAATGTCTAACCTTTCTGAAAGAATGTTCACACAGAATCATGCCAGATGCAGCAAAGTGGGTAAATTTTGATTTTCTGATTCAAATTTTGTTCCATAAATGGATAGTATTAGAGTGTAACTTCAAGTGCTTCATCCTGCACTTTAAGTGTTTCTTTCTCTAAGTGTTCTGGATAGTCTGTCATAGAAAGCTGCTTAAAATCCTCAGCCCTGTATTTATTTAATCCTACAATTATTTTCTGAATGTGAGCACAGTTTTATCCAGTGGTTTCTATACTGTCTTTTAATGATTCATCTTTTCTACTTTGATTCATTCCTGCTTGTGATTATATCCAAACTACTCACACACTGTAGCAACCACAAAACTTTCTACAAGAATGGAAGTCAGCAGGTGTATTTTAGGCAGTGCATTTGCATCATATAAATAAATCTCCCATTAAAACTCAGTGAGGGGGGCTGCAGCTTCTGAGGACCCTTTGCAACTTTCTCGTTGACTATTCAACTGAAGTGGAGAGTCTGTTACTTGTGATTGCTCCTGAGCCTGATTCCAAGTCTGAAGAGATCTCAAGTAACCTTAGCAGATCTCAGAGTTAAGAATTTAACTTGAAGAGATAATGAAAATTGGAGTTTGTTTTTTAACTGCAAAATGAGTGAGTTCTTAGCCTAACTACATAATTCAGCATCTTGGGTGATTTAACATTTGTAAATAATAAGAAATTAGCTCTCTTCAGGAAAATTCTGCATTTGTGAAAGCACATCCAACAACTGGCAGTGATTGCATTCAAATCTAAGACAGCATATGGCAGAAACTTACTTAGTAATGAGAAAAATTTTTTTTCTTAATTAAACAATGAATTTACTGAAAAAAGGTAGGCTATGAATTAGTGAAAAATTAGAGGGAATGGATCTTGCATTTCCTGAATGAAATTCATACAAATTAGAAAATTGTAAAACTTGCATTCTATTTGAGGCAAAAAGGAAATACTCAAGATTTCTATCTTATTATTGAAGTTATCGTGATCATTTTGAGTTTTGCCCTAAATCTATAATTAAGTGTCTAAAAAAACTTTAGATATTTTAGGTATTTTTAGGAACCTTACAGAAAAAAATCTAAGAAAAATCAGTGATATTCTCTCAAGTTTCAGCAACTTGTGGCCACAAGTTAAAATGACACTGGGCAAAATGCTCAGTAAAATGCTCACACTTTGTGTGTGTATGGATGTGCTTTGGAACATTAAGGAAAGAACGAGAGAACCATCTGTTAAAAAATATTTTTTTAAAGTTTTCACAATTCTTTTATTGCAAATCCTTTCTGTTAAGAATATCCATTTAATCTCATAATCAAAACTGGAATTAATACTTCAGTAATGTGAATGGAATNATAATTTTTTTTAAAGTTTTCACAATTCTTTTATTGCAAATCCTTTCTGTTAAGAATATCCATTTAATCTCATAATCAAAACTGGAATTAATACTTCAGTAATGTGAATGGAATATTTTAATACTCTGAAGTATTTTTAAAGGATGTGTTAAATACTCCATTTTTATTTACTTTAAATTCTTATGCTGAAGGTATTTTAAAAAGACTTTCACACACAGAGTTAAAATTAATTCAGTGAGGATTTTGCCAGATAATCAAGAGAAGTATTGCAGGAAGGACAAATTTTCAAAATTAAGGCTTATGCAGGAGATTCTTGCCAATTACAAGAACTTTACTGCTTATTTTTGTCAACTGGCATTTTGTCATACCTAAGTTGAAAGATGGTCACCAAATTTGGGGAGATTTTGTGGCAATAAATTGAATATATGTATTTGGAAATTGCCTGTTATTTGTCAATTGTGTGACAGATCCAAAAAGGTCCTTCTGAGCTGAATGGTGAGGGCAATAGATACTATAACCTGTCTGATGAAAGATTATTTAAATGAAGGCATACGGAATACATTTCCTACATAACACAAACAATGAATTTGAAGGTCATCCCTCATTTGAAAATAAAACCTTAAAGTATATGGAAATTATTCAGAAATTATAGAGGCAAAGCTTTTCAGCCAACAGATCACTGAAAATGATAGAATGGAGAATAAAATATAACACTAAGAAGACACTAGTTTTCTACACAAGGATGTTTTTCTTTAATATTTTATTATTTTGTTGTTTTGGTGTTTGTATGCCCAAACAGCTCTTTTATGATGACTTGTCATTGTACAGCACTTAACTGATAAAATATGGAAGACAAATAGAGAACTTTTTAACAGATTCTAACTTCTAAATTAGCTTTGTACCAACTAGATTGATAAATGTGGTCCAATCTGAATTCTGAAGTTGTTGTAATATAACATAGGCATTCCCTTTCTTTGTGATAGAATAGTTTCTGAAGGTGTTTTTTTTTTACAACACTGTTGTGTTACTATTAATATAAAAATGCCAGTTCTGCTAATTGAGTGGAAATATGAACAAAATTTATTTTCTGGCTATCAGATTTCTTGATACATTTGTTATCTCCAGAAAAACCTTTTGAATCTACAACTTTATTTTTCATTGAATTATCTTAAACAGATATCTTCTGAAATACTTGTGTACTTTAGATCCTCATTTTAAAAGATTTTATGCAGTATTCCTTGATTGCAAAATTTACAGCTTTTCTAGAACCTGTTTTAAAAAGTCTGTACCCATTGTAGAAGTCACCTGTATCAGCTTTCACTACAGGGGAAATCTGATTAGAATCATATTCAGATCCCCTCTTTCCATTCTAAACTTTCTAGACTAATATTTCTTAATTCCACCTTTTGCACAAATTAATGCTAAATAGGATTTTCAAGTGAACTTAGGCTAGTAGGACTGCCAGATTCCATGGGATTTATCTGGACTGCATCTTGAAGCCAGTATCAAGATGAGAGTCATTTTAGCTTCCTGCTATGGATGTGCTTTGAGAAGATGGAGGGTTCCTTTTAGACCACAGATAATACCACAGCCTAACCACACTTTGTGGTTATGTAGATCTGTGTTTTGATTTTTTTTTTCAAATTAAACTCTTTGAATTTATAAAGACCATCAAATAATTAAACTTTTGCTCTTAATTAGAAAAAGGCCTGGAAGATAGGGATCAGAGGTTCACTTGCAAAGCACGTTAAACATTAACCCGTTTATTTCTTTAAAGGTTATTACACTTGTGTAGAAGTAATCTTCACTTTAAGAAGACAAGTTGGATTTTACATGATGGGTGTTTATGCTCCTACACTGCTAATTGTTGTTCTATCCTGGCTGTCATTTTGGATCAATCCTGATGCAAGTGCTGCAAGAGTCCCACTGGGTAACCTGCATTCTCACATATGTCACAATCCACTTTAACACCATTCTCAGTTGCTTTGACTACATGACACTGGACCCTGAAAGCAACTTCACTTCCATTATTTGCTCATCATTTCCACCAAAATCTCTTCATTCCTAGTCCTCTAACATCCACCTGCACATTAAGACTTCACTTGATAGTAGTTCCAGCATTTGTGTGACAAGCACACTGTCTCTGCTTCTCTCAACCTGGACTAATCTGATTTTATCTATGTACAGGTGATGCTGCAAACACTGTGGCAATATGCAGTTTATAGAAATTTGAACATTTGAATAATCAGTAGGAAAGCAGAATGATAAGTAAGGTCTAAAAAGCTACCTATTGGAACAGCTTTTCTGAAGATTAATAGAAACATAATGATGTCTGGAACATAACTAGTATTTTTGTTACCTGCTTGGCTTAATTTCATTAGAGACTCAGTTCATGAGAGTACTTCAAGCTCATGTGGTCATGCTGCTCCGCACAACACAGTAGGCAGGTGCTTCATTTATTATGAAATAGTAGGACACAGAGTTACTAAAACCAGTATTATCTTGACTAATTGGACTGTACACAGGACTCCAGTTCTAGGGTGGCCAAACCTGCTGACTGCAGTGAAATGAGGAGCCAGGCTCTTCCATCTTGACACTGGCCAAGCCCATACTTTCCAAATCTTTGCCATGTTCCAGGAGGTTTAGTGTACCTGTTTTTACGAGCTCAGTGGTGCAGTTGCAGAATCCCTCCAGCTGCCTGTCTTCCTCAGAAACCTCTTAATCACACTGGAACCTCCACACCCCCACAGGACATGACTCCTGTGAGGCCTCATATCCATGAATGTGTGATGATGAGCTCTGGAGACCCTTGGAGTTAGGAGCTGCCACATCACTTTACCAATACGTGTCTGTAATCTGCAGAGTCTTGCAGTAGTGGGTAATTGCAATCTCTATGTTAAGAGCCAGCTGGAGCAGGAACGGAGTGTTTTTTATGTGGAAAAGCATCCCTATACCCCCTGGCCTGAGCTCCGTTGCTCTTGTCTCAGGTAATCTGCCATGACTGTTCTTCCAGTGAGATGACAGACAAACAGCTGCAAGCCATCCAAAAAATAGGAAGGGTGTGAAGGTCCTTGTATATATTCAGAGAAGGACAACAAAGTACTGAAAGGATTGGAAGGCGTGTCCTATGAGGAGTGTCTAAGAACTCTGTGTTTGTTTAGTTTGGAGACAAGGAGTCTATGGAGCAACCTCATTGTTCTCTACAGCTTCCAGGGAGGGGAAGTGGAGAGGGAGGTGTTGAGATGTTCTTCCTGTTGTCCAGTGACAGGATGTGTGGGAATGACTCAGATCTGCACCAGGGGAGGTTCAGACTGGATCTTTGGAAGCATTTCTTTATTGAGAAACAGTAAGTAACAGCCTTTCTTGAGAGATGGTCAAGAGGAGAGCCTGACAGGGTTGTCAGGTTGTCATTTGGACAATGCTCTTAACACACTTTAGCTCTTGGTCAGCCCCTGAATGGGTCAGGCGGTTGGACTGGATGACCTTTAAGGGTCCCATCAAACTGAAATAGTCTGTTCTGTTCTAAAACCTGGAGAACCGTGGTTGGAGCCCTAATCCTGGTTTGTGAGTCACAATTGGCTACTTTGCTGTAAATGAAGTAAACCACTTTATATTCAGTCTAGCTTTTTTCTAGAGGTCTATTTCAGAATACAAATAAGCTTTTTTTTCTTTTGACCTTTAAAAATATTAATAGTTACTCAGAGAGGAGTCTCAATCTGGTTTTAGTTTCATGGAAGTAACAAATACAGTCTTTTACCTTAAAAAGTTGCAAGGATGCATTCCATATTGTGAAATGTTAGGAGAGCATTTTAAGACAAAAAGCATGGAGAAAATGTAAGATGCATTAAATTAAAAGGAATGAAACAGGAACTGGAAATATTTTTCACATGGGAAGCTCAAATACAATTGAAACCAAGCTGTATTGCCACTTTTGTGATGCCATGCTTCACACAGCAAACCAGACAGGCTGCTGCCTCCTTTGAGAACTCACGCAGGGTCACTCTGGAGGAAAAAGACAACGCAGAAAGAATCACGTCTTGTCAGTATCATCTGGGGAGTCTCTGCTGTGCCTTTTGCAACCAGACTTGTCTGTCACACACTGGCCTTTTCAGCCACCAGCGAGCCTGTAGCAAGTGTGGGTAGGGCCCTTCCCAAATCTTCCTTCGCGAAGCCAAGCCATGTTAACACTGTCACTGGGGTAAGATTTATGTTTCTCCAGTGTTCAGGAGAGCAACAAACTAACTCTTCTAGCTACATCCTTGAAGATAGTTGACCTTGAAATATAACAAGATTCACATTTGTATGTCAAATGAATGATATCTAGCCCCAGTAAATTGTTACCAATGACTAGATATAGATGTCATCAGGTGAGAAGCTACTTCAGATTTACCTACTAGTATCTTTATGCAGTCATCGCTAGAATTAAGTTTTGTGGACTACTGCTCCCCATGGCAAAGCATCTCAGAAGTTTCTGGGTGATTTAGGAGTACAGGATACAGGGCAAACCAGTAAGCAGAAATACATTTTTATAGACTGATTGTTGTTCTGGGAAGAGGATTTATGTTTGTTTGAAAAAAAAAGCCTGTATATGTGTTAGAACTAAATAAGTTGCAAGCCCTATTTATACCTGTTTCATTAACCAACTGAATCATCTGGTGGTAGAGAAATCCACAAAGGACTGCGATCTGAACAGCTGTGGCTAAGCAACATAAGGGCTGATATCGCTGAATGCTTTTTTCTAATTCAATGCTGGTGTTTCACATTTTAGTGAGCCCATCACAGGATTTCCCCATTCTTTACAGGTGGAAAGGATGCCACCATCCACTGAAAAAAAAGTCCTTTCCTTCCTTCACTTCTGTGTTATCTCCAAAGGCAGTAAGATCTTCCCTGGAGCTGTAGAGGTCTGAGTGATGTCACACTTCTGTCCACCCACAGTGGCCCGGCAGAATGGAGCATTGGTCCAGAGTGAAGGTGGGGGTACAACAGGGTAACTAAAAGCTTGGAGTAGTTATCAGTGGTGTGTTCCCTGCACACAAAGGACAGCTAGGTCTACAACCAGCCATGCCCCACTCACCGCTCATCACTCTTGTCCTCAGATCTGTATTAGTTCTAGTCATTTATTTTATAAAATTGTAACAACTGTAGGGTTTCAAAGGAAAGACATAAAGATATATGTTACAACTGTTGTATGAAGACGAATTGGCACAATCATGTCTTTTAGTTTATGGAGATTAATGAGAGAAGAGAATGTACTAGAGATATCAAATTTAAAGGAAAGCAAGTCAGAATATTAGCTTTTTCAATAACATTAGTAAGATGAACCCATGCATTTTTGAAGCGGCAATATAAACCAGAAAATATTATTTTTACTGCACATAATTAACCTGTGAAATTTACTGTCAGGAGATAGTGCTGAGGTCAGTAAATTGGTTTGACTCAAAAAAAGGGAGATTTATTTCTCTGGCGTGTGCTGAAATGCTTTGCTGAACTGGCATTTTCAGACATTTACATGTCTATAGGTCATTTTTTAAAATAGTAGCTCAAAAATATTTTCAGCTAGTAGAACTTCTAAGTTAGTTCTGTAGAATTCAATGCAATAATGTAAGATATAGTATTTTATGGTCTAAAAAGTTGGTGTACAAGTTTTTTTGGCATCAGGCATGATAAAAACACTGACATATTAAGATAGTAAACACTTTTAAAGTCAATAGGAAAAAGCTGCTATATCCAAGATGTTGAGCTAGTCCCATATCATTGGTTAATTTGGTTATTCAGGGTAAGGGTTATTCAAACAGCGTGCTGGGCATAGGCAGATGTGTCCTGTATATGTTAAGAGGCAGTATAGCCTTATTTTAGCCTTTGTTATTGTAGTTTCTTGTGATCCATAATTAGTGTTCATCCACTGCCAGCAGGTATTTGTAAGTGAAATTTTTTTTTTTTTAAAAAAGAAGTATTCTATGCTTACTTGCTGTCCTTATAGGCATGTTTGTATTTTAACGCTTCAGATACAGTAGATGGAAAATAAGCAGTGGACACTGAGGATTATCTGTTCAGTATTTACCATATCATTCTGTTCTGAGGTAACACATGGGCCCATTCTGTATTATCCCCACAGACAAAAAAAACATCCAGCTTTGCGGTGATCCAAGGATACTAAACGTTTCTAAATAAAACATAAAATTCTGTGGTTTAAAATTGCATGACTCTAAACATTTCTTTACGCTTCAGTGTTTTAGCAGCTAGTAAATTACCCATTTGAGATTAATGCCAAATAAAGTATAATGTCAATCTACTGAAACCTAAATAGGAACAGTAGCAAAAGAATGTGTTGTTTATGATCAATTAGAATTGAATATTTTCATAGGCAAGTACAGATATTTTCAGTATAATTAACATTTTCACACCTCAGTTACTTAAAATCTATCTGAAGAAAATTCTCTCTATGAATGACAATTTTTTTTATGCTTTGGATAGCACATGTGACCAGTATAAGAAATGTAGTTGAGAATAACTGAATATCTCTTTTTGGTCACTATTTTCTATAGAGATCAATTATATTTCATTAAGCTGTCCACTCATAAGTAAAGCTTTTTATCATTAGCATTCACAAAAACAAAATGGGACATTCTGAACTTGGAGGTTGAACTAAGTTTTCCCCTGTGACAGCCATTTCTAAAGTTAGCTTTTTCCAAAAGTAGCTGTTCATACTACTGTTCTCTTTTCATAGCACCCTGTGAGAAATCTTTCTGTTAGATCAGGCTTGTATTTTATCTCCTGGGATGTGAGCCTTGTGTTGATGGTGACATTTGGAAGCCTTATTAGGAGAAATGCTTGTTGAAATCCACGATGAGTGTGACCTTTCAACAGCCTTTGCACATGTGGGTTTTTGTTCATGATAAGGGCTTCACAAAATGCCCTTTATCTAGAAAGCTTCCTCTAGATCCTGGAAGCTCAAATAGGGAATAATTGTAGACCCTCACTCGCCTCTGTGTTTTCATCTTCACAGTGAATTGGGAACACAGATTGTGATGTGCTCGTACAGCTCTGCTCTTCAGCAAAGTTTCCCTTTCCCCTAAGGTTTGAATATCACACCTGTGAACAGGTCATTCAGAGAATTGCTCCTCCTGCAGCGCAGTCCAGATTTCTGGGTCAACGGTAGTCTCATTTAAAGGACTTGGAGTCTTTTGGGTTAAGTGTCACATATTTCTTGTTCACCTTCCCAGACTTGAATATTGTAAGATAAGTCTTTGGAAGGCCCTTTCCCAGCTGTGTGTTGGGGCAGGAAAACCACAACAACCAGTTTAGCCTCATTACTTGTTTCTCTGTTTATAAAATGAAGGCACTTAATAATTTACCAATATCCTACATAAGTGTTACGTTTAATATGTTCATGAACCGAAGGCATGTGCACTTTGTACACCTGCTGCACCAACCACATTGTGAAGTCCCATTCAGTGTTACAAAACATCATTCACTATTGTCTGTTTCAGAGGAAGAGCACATCCAGTGTCACTGAGGAAGTTTTCTTAATCAATATATTGTTTTTTCTTTCTGTAGGTATTTTCTCAGTGCTCAGCTTGGCATCTGAATGTACCACTCTTGCTGCTGAACTTCCCAAAGTGTCTTATGTGAAGGCCTTAGATGTCTGGCTGATTGTTTGTCTTCTCTTTGGCTTTGCATCCCTGGTGGAGTATGCTGTGGTTCAGGTAATGCTAAACAATCCAAAGAGAATTGAAGCCGAAAAAGCAAAGATTGCCAAGGCAGAGCAAGCAGAAGGGAAGGGTGGAAATGCTGCCAAGAAGAACACGGTGAATGGCACAGGGACTCCTGTCCACATCAGCACTTTACAGGTAGGAGCTGCAAAGATCTGTACACAAAATCAGCATTATCCTCTATTAAAACCATTTCAGGAATATAGTGTGGTAATAGTTTTGAAGAGTGCATCATCTTAGACATGGCCAAGTCATTGAAAATGTGCTGGTAACTAATGACTAGAAATCTGACCAATTATTCTCTAGTGATGTGGAGTCAGATGCACTAAATGAAAAATTTGTCTTTTAATATCCTAGCACCATGGTTGCTGCTAAACTTCAGGTAAATAAAGTAGCGAGCAGCTTTACAGTTGCTCTTTTTCTCATAAATAGAGGCTGTCAAACTTACTATTCAGAGGACAGGACTGTCAGACATTATTTGCTGAGAACATCCTCAAATAATACCCAGCTCATTGCTTTCCTCAGGATAGTCACAGCTGCACTTCATTGCATGTCAAGCATCTATGAAGCCAGGAATCCAGAAGTCCTGGCATTTGTAAACAAAAGTCAGGTCTGTTTGTCCGTCAAACAGTTCCTGCATTTCTTGTGTAGCCAGATAACGTTTATGTGTAAATCAGTCAGATATCATTATAAGGACAAAGATGACGCGTACATCTTTGCTCAAGCCAAAGTTTTCTATCATGTTGCTGTATTCCTGTAGAAGTCCCAGTTTGTGATCCAAGAGTTATCAGACATCCCAGGCCAACTGCCCTTAGTCCTCAGTGATATTTATTTGACATTTATTCTGCAGAAGAAAATATGTTATGCTACAGTATGTGTAATATGAATTTGGCTTGTCCTTTTCAATGACTCAGCAATTTTTTTATAAAAAATAAAACTATTAGGCCAGATCCAAGCGATACTATTGGTACAATTTAACTTTAATGTTTCTTTAAGGAAGGAGTAGTTTATGCCAGAATGGCTGAAACCCTGTCCTAGTATCAAGCTGTGATTGATAAATAATTACCCCCAGTCCAGAAGAGCTGCAGGTATTGCAGGACAGTGCACTTAACTACCATAATTCTTAACTGGCAGAAGAATCTCTGGGAACTGTTTTGGCAGGCAACTAGGCTCAGCTCACAGCAAGCCCATGACTGCTTTGACTTGTATCACAAGTAATTCCCCAAGCCCACGCAACATGGGAACCAAGTAGAAAGAAAGATGGCTCTGCTATAGATTTGCTTTCCCTGAACTGAATGTGGTATTTTTGTGTTCAGCAGTTCGCAGGTCTCAAATTCAGATGTTTGTTGTGACAAAATACTTGCAACAATCCAGCAAAGCAGCATAAAGTTTATTTTTCCTATTTCAAGTACTTAAAAAGTGCTAAGTGTTCAGCTTGATCAATGACAAGTTTAACAAAAAATTGCAGTTTTTCAGTAGCATGAACAAAACGAATTGATAAATTACTGATTCTCCTTGGTATGTACACCCTTTCAGGTGCACCTTTGTCTTACCCATACAGAGAAAAAAACTGTATCTTTTATCATGTATGTTGTCCTTTCATCTTTTAATTTTTTTCAAGAAGTCACTGAGTGTACAGTGCATTTTAAGACTTAGAGGAAGGAGAATCACTGTCCACAGAAGCTCAGCAACATTCCCCATGAATGGTGTCTAGCAGCAAGCTGAAGGTTGTGAGAATTCAGACTTCAATTTGCCCTCCAAGACCTTGTAGTGTCTCCCCTGCACAATCTTGAAATGTCAGTGTCAGCTTTTCGTGTTTGACCTGCACTTTTCAGAGTCTTCACGGTTTATTATTTATTATTCACGGACCTTTAACATTCCAATGCCTTCTGATGATCTTTATACAGAGAATTAAAAAGAAATGGTTTACAAAGACATGGTGGAAATAGGTATTCATTGCTATAAAAGTTGGTCATGTGACTGAGTAGCTCATGACAAGTGATCCAGGTGGAATTCTTCCGCCCACTTTGAAACACAACCTGCCAGAGGAGAGGTATGCTGGGCTGGTAATTTCTGGGAAGATGACCAGGATGAGATAGAAAAAGTCCCAGACCAATGAATCATTTGACATCAGGATGTGGTAGGATGGTGATGCTACATTTTATATATTTGAAAGCTATAAATCTGCCTAGCTGAAAACTCTCTCTCTGAACCAACTACCGCATAGGAGTACTTTGAAAGTTCTCAGCCATACAAAAGCCTGTACTAAAGTCCTAAATCAAAACAGGTGTAAATCTTTTGGTAGCTCTGACTCCTAATCCAGAACTAGGCCTGCCTCAGAAAACTTGGATTGCTCCCATACAGACCTAGCAGTGATCAAGTAGAGAATGCATTTGTCATATGGCAAATATGCAAGGGACAGAAACATTAAAGAAACAGGTAATGGAAAAAAACTGTATGTTGAAAGGCATAAAGGATACGAAACAAAAAGAGGCCAGAGTGCTGTACCAGGGCTTCAGGAGCTGTTTCTCATCAGGGTCATATAGGATTGTGTGGGAGGAAAGAGAAAATACTTTGCTAAATGTCTGGAAAGGCTTAGGTGACCCAGTGTGTAGCTTTAGGAGAAAAGGACAACTTAGAACTGCATCCTGAAATGAGTATGCACCCTGTAGAAATATTCGAGAATGTTCTTTTTCAACATAAGAGATGGTACTTCGGCAGAAGTGACTGAGGGTGTATCTGGAAATGTCAGCTTGAAACAGTGGATAGACCAGATGGGACTCAAAGGTAAAGCCAACAGGAAAGACATGAAAGCAAAAAAACTCCAAGTGGGAAAAACCACTTCACTTTGTAAGTGTTTTTGCAGTTTAAATGAAGCACTTACATATTCTGAAACATTAACTGAATGGTGCTGATATATATGTGTAAGTTATTAAAAAGGAACCAAATTTTAAAAGATAAATTACTTTATTTCTCTTTAAAATGCCCCCTATCCCAATGCCTTGGCAGTTTGCCACCATTCCCTGAGCAGCAAGTTTGTCTCTTGCTGCTTTTGCAGCATTGCAGCAGTGATGTCTCTGCAGGAGATTTGGGGAAGGGGCCTGTATGTGAGCTACAGGGGATTTGCTGGGTTGGGAAGGCCCTAGGTGGCAGGGCATCAGAGGGAGCACAGGGAAGCAAGTGGAGTGATCAGTCGTTCCTGATTCCAGCCTTCATGGAACAACTGGTTTTCATGTGCTTGCTCCATTTGTGAAAGTTAAAATGGCATCTGGTTTGGAGACATGGCATGTTTGATATTAGTAAAAAAACAACCATGATGAAAACACATGATAATACTTAAAGTACAAGCAGCTGTTGTTCCATATTTATGACAAGAAATTGGGTAAAGGGATAAAGTTTTCAGTATATCCTAAACATTAAAAGCTTAAAGTAATTCATAATGGAAGACTAGGAGAAGAGATCCTCTGTAGCAGAACCTGTAAGGGGCCACTGGAAGTTTTTACTTTTGGCACTGTGTCAATAGAGTCAGTGCTCATGGGCACCAACAGTGACAGTAAAGATGTCAGGGTGAAAACAAGAGCTCACAATTTGCCAGTCACTTAGAGATCGAGGAAGGCTTCCATGGATGTATAGTTACTTCTCTCCGACAAATCCTGGGTACTGGCTGATGTAAAAGCTGCACGTTGCTAGCGTTCGCCAACACCCCAAGTCCATGCTTTATGAGTCATGCTCCCTGCAACAGAAACCCTGGAAATGTCAGTGCCATTTTAAACCCAGAGGTTTATCAATATGACTATCTGATTAAAGTCAAGTGGTCTGCCTGACAAGATCACCCTGAATCTGTAGGGAAAGAAAAGAGAAAATTCAATGTAAGCACTTCTGATGTGTTTTTCTAGAAGCAGCAATGGCTATGCGTTTGCAGGCAAAAAGCCATGAGAAAGTACAGCTTGGCTCCCTTAGCTCATAGCGGCTGCAAGTAGCTGCTGTTCTAAGCAGAGGAGAAAATTATGCAACCTGGTGGTAACTGCTTTCAGTTGAGGCTTTTTATTGGGAAGCCTCAGTAGGAGTTTGCGTGTGTTTCCTAGCAATGCAACATCATACAGTGAGAAAAACAAGCAAAAAGGGAAATGTTTTGAAGATGATTCAGTTTCTTTTCGCTTTCACTGCTGATGTGATTACAGGGAAAGATTGCCCTGTTAACTATAACACCCCTCGATTTGAAAAGTCACATTTTCATCAAGCCCATATATAGAATCTGTCCCCCACAGATAATGTGCTAATGACTGGAGAGAACATTTGCTAAAAGAATGGCTCTGGCAGATGATGAATAGTGCTATGCAAGTGGTGGTAATAGCCATAATCCCAGTTATTTTTAAAAAGAAGTGGTACTATTGCTTGCTTTATCTTGTCCGAGCCACATCTAGGCTCTGAAACCTGATATGGCTTATGTTCATCTCTACTGATTTATAATATATCTGACCATTGGTGTTGACCTGTGGTGACCTGATCTTCCTGTATTGTCTTTTAGCCTTGAGTGGCACTCCAGACTCAAATTTTTATTGTAGAACCATGAGAAACCCATTTTACATTTTACCTCATACACAAAAACACAGGCTGCAGCCTATTTTAATAGTTCCTGACAGCATTTCAGGTACAGAGTAGGTACTTTCTGCTCCAGTGACTCACGTATTCATCCTTGGAGATAATTCCAAACATGGTTTTAAAAAGACCCTGAGCAGTCTGCTTTGAGCAGGGGGTTGGGCTAGATGATCCCCAGAGGTCACTGCCAACCTCAGCTATGCTGTGATACTGTGATATTTTATGCATTAATATTTTTTCTGCTGTATTTTGCAAGGAGTATTTGGAACATGGTAGCAAATTCTTGCTGTGCTGCACTGGAAAATATACTCAGTCTGACTAAACAGTCATTATTTTATTGATGATCTACATCTATCATTATGTCAAGAGCTAGAGAAGAGCACAAAACAAGTGCAAGAAAGATTAATGACAGAGCTTGTTAGAAAACTCCTCCTTGGAAGACAGACAACTAGCAGCATTTATGATAGATCTGGATGCCAAAAAGAGGTTGAGTGTGCAACATCTTCCTTGTGGCAAGGAAGATGTGCTGTCTAGGGCAGAGAATGTGGCATTACAGTAGGTAAGCATGTTAGCCTGAGGGACACGTGCTGAGCTTGAGAGGCTGCCGTAGCATGTCTTAAGCTTTGCTGGGAATAATGGACAATACATTTCTGCTCTCAGAAATTCTTGAATTGAAAATAAGGGCTTTTTTATTACACTTCATCGTGATGGATGAAGAGGACTTAATCACAGGAAGAACAGTCACTTGAAAAGGATCTTTATTCTAGTTGCACAAAACAAATTGAGTCAACTCCTGGTATTTTTGGTGCTGTGAAATGTCAAATTTCATAAATTTGAGAACTGTCTCATCTGGCTGGAAGAATTTAATCAAAAAATATGACTAATGCTGGTGAACTATCTGACACTGTTCAAAACAGCTACAGACCAAAAGTGAAGCTATACTAATTGAAAAAAAAAAAAACAAACCAAACAAAAAACAACACCTAACAAACAACGCAATTGAAAAACTCCCCAGATTTTTAAAACTAACTCAGCTTCAAGCATGTCTCTTTTCTTCTCACTGGCAAGTAGAAGGTGATAGCAATGAATGTAAGATGAAATTAAGAAAATAGGTGTAGATAATAGGTGTAGGTAAAAAAAAGATATATGCTTGGCATAACTGAGGGCAGTAGGAAGTTACTTTGCATATATAGCAGGAATACACAACCTAGTAAGAAGAGTAATGGTCCTATACTAGGTAGAGAAGCTGTAAGCGTCAATTAGCTGAAAAAGGAAGAGTGTTGAACAAATATTCTGCTTTATGTTTGTGGAAAAGCCAGATATATTCAATCCAATAATGAAATAGCTCTCATACACATTAGCTAAAGGGAATGTTAAACAATAGCTATTAAAGTTAGATGTTTTACAATCAAGATTTCAGCTGAGGTTGCATCTAGGATTTTTTAAAGAGCTGGTCTGTGAGTACTGTGGAACATTAAAGTTGATTTTTTAATAAATCCTTTAAAACTCGGAGGGTTCCAAAATACAGCAAGAAGCTAACTTTGTGCCACACTTTTAAAGGCTAAGTGGCATAACATGAATAAGTCTGAAATCAATCAGTGGAGAATATTGCATAGCATACAGGGGGCTGACTAATAATTATTATTTGTAAGTAGTAGTTATCTTTAATATTATTCATAATTCAGCCCCATGTTAGCTCATAAATTTAAATGGGTTAGTGAAATTAAAGCTGATATGTGTGTTTATTGATTTAATCAAACTATATATATAATATATATAATAAAATTTTATATATATATATAATATAATTTTTTTAAGTATTATCAATTAGGTTTACGGAGATAATGATGTGAAGGTAAGAAACTCCTAAGAACATTTGACTTGGCTTCAGCCTGGTTTCATCATCTGAATTATGCAAAATCAAGGTTAGATTTGTTACCATCTGTAAGTACCAGCAGTTAATAGACTAACTATAGTCATGCCTCGTGACTGAATATTGAAGCCAAATAAATTCAGGTTAGAAATAAGGTACATATGTTTGTGGGGAACAAGGTCATGGAAAAAATTCTCCATCCTGGATGTTTTTAAAGGAAAATCTAATGTAACTAGTTTGGGCAGTAAATGTGGAAAGTGAGGAGGAGCACAGAAGCAGCAGAGGCAGCAATGGGGAGTTAGTTCCCCCTGCTTGCCAGTCTGCATGCACAGGTAGCATGTATTCTTCCTCCTCTTTTCGCATTTTTTTCTCACATTATTCCTCTAATTTTGCAGCCAAAGCCTTTCTGAGCCATGTGGCCCCGCAGCAGAGGCACACACGCTGCAGCTCTGGAGCAGTGGCAGGTTCTGAGCTTGGCAGAGAGCACTGCTCAGCCTGAATGTCCCCATGCCAGGGGGACAAGGGATGGATGCCCAGTTCCTTTGGGGGCATGGAGTGGCCCTACACTATCCAATACCTTCCCTTCTCAAACAGCTGTTCCCCATCCCCTGCAGGAGAAACCCCATAAATCTTGTGGAAGCATCAAACATGTGGGTCTGCCCACAGGTCATGGACAGGATAAGGCAAATGATATCAAATATTTTATGTGTCAGGATGAAGTCAAAAGGATTTAATCATTTAACAACATTTTGCTTTCATTACACATCTTCAGTGCAGTACTCTAAAATCAAGTCCTGCAGTATCGTTTTTCACAGAAATGGTTCCTGTAGCCTTTGCTAAGTGTTTGGGCAGTAAATGTGGAAAGCAAGGAGGTGCACCAGAAGCAGCAGAGGCATTGTTAGGATTGTTATTAGGCTTCTAGCACAAACCAAGACAAAATGAATAAAACGCAGATAAATATATATATTATAGATACTTAATATATATTAACTCACTTTGTTTAGGAAAAGCTGTAGGTCAACTGCAACAAATTTAGATTAAAACAACAGACATATTGGAGAGTTGAAGAGATACATGAGAAGAAATTTAAAAGTATGGCTAGGCAGTAGCTGAGTGTAGACAATGGAAGCATGTCAGATTTGTAAACCAAGGAAAATGAATGAAATTATTTTCAAAAGTGATATATACTTATTAAAGAAAAATTTGGGCCAGGCTGCTCTTACAAGGGAAATTGTGTCACCCTGATAAATCAGTACTCCAGCTGACACTGAACTAAGCAGAGCTCTGTGGGAACATGCTGTGAACACTTCTCTGCTTATAAGGCAGAGGTGACCTAGAATCCGTTCTCTCAGACCTGCAAGTGAATAAGAGCTGACTTGTAACAGCCTTTAGGGGAGCACTCTCTAGATACTGCAGTTGGAACAGGAATATTCTGTGTTGTAAATGAGAGCACTTAGGCTGCAATTAGTGTCACTGACTTTTATGACTTATTTCTGGTAGTATGAGGAACGGACTACAAGTTTGCAAATCCAAAAGGAGGCTTATATTTTCATACATGATTATATTTCTTGTAGTGACCTTACCAAATCTTACTAGTTTTGGCCATGTTAAAAATGTAATATTCCTCTGACTCTTCAGGTAGCATGCACCACAATCCTGCAAGTTCCGTTTTCATTGCTTTACATCTTTATTACCCGTATTACCCATATCACTGGTTATGATCTGATTGGAAGGAACATCCTAGAACAGTGACTAACGGCATTGTGTCACCCAGGGCCACATAATTGTGTTTATCTCTGTGTTAGTGACCACCTTAATAGGACACTTTGCCCCTGCTATTCCAATAATGAACACTGTCACAGGCTGTCAGCTCTTTGATGACTGGGAAACAGTTGCAGAAAATTTGGATGTATAGTTTTGCCTTACTGTCAGGGAATACCTATCTTGTTTCTCTTTTTTGTGACCTGGAATTGCTGAGGTTTAGGAATGGTATTCTTCAACTTAGTACTCCCACTGAAAACATGCACCACTCTCCCCCCCTCCTCCAATTGGAGGCACAAAAAGCAAACATCACGGGTAGAGATAAGAACAATTTACTGGATACAGCAATGAGATAAGAAAACAAACAGTAACAGCAACAACATTAATAACAAAAGGTATAAGAAAAGAAATTATTCACATGGAAAACTTCCCCAGTAGACAATACCACGGCTCTCTCTGACATGTTTTGTCCACCAGAAGGAAGCCCTTCTATGGTTACCCCATAGCACAGTAGTACTTCATCCCCAAGAGTACTGATGGGGCTATAGGAGACATGGGTAGCCTGTATTTGGATTTAAATTTCCTGGTTAAACACAGTATATGAATGGGAAGTGCTGAGAATGGTGGCACATCTGTGTTACTTGTCTTTGTACCTCAGGTACAAAGAAAGTACCTTCTCACTGTGCAAGGCAGACACCCCAGGATGAGGTATAGGATCTTTAGCTGGCAACTATTTAGAACCAGAAAAGACTGCACTTAATTGCAAACGTTGAATTTTAGGGTTAATTCTGACTATGGCTTCCAGACCTCAGAAAAATGGAAGTATTGAATACTATCTGTCCTGCAGGTTCATTAGCACAGAACCGATATCCAGAAATACTCCCTGCAGAAATATTCCCTCCCCTTCTATCGTCCTAAAGTGAAGGAGTCTAACTATAGCAGATTGCACAGCATGAAGCACCTTGTGCATGAAAAATTACACAATTATAAGTGTTTGGATTAGTTTATATGATTGACTGATCATCCTTAAGTGCTTTAGAACATAACCATTCTGCAAATTAGGCTGATGTAATGTATCCCTATCAACAAGTAATTTCCTGTATGTTTGTTTGCAGTGTTCTCTAGCAGCTGCATTAAGTTTGTTAATGGGATGTGGTGAGTACATCATGATTCCACTCACTCTTTATTTCTTAGGTTGGTGAGACCAGATGCAAAAAAGTTTGCACTTCGAAATCTGATCTGAGATCCAATGATTTCAGCATCGTTGGAAGCTTGCCAAGAGATTTTGAATTATCAAATTATGACTGTTATGGGAAGCCCATTGAAGTCAACAATGGGCTCGGGAAATCTCAAGCCAAGAACAACAAGAAGCCTCCTCCTCCCAAGCCTGTCATTCCATCAGCAGCAAAGAGAATCGATCTTTATGCAAGAGCACTGTTCCCTTTTTGCTTCTTGTTCTTCAACGTCATATACTGGTCCATATATTTATGATAAATCTTTTATTTATTTTTTTCATATGTATAAAATATTACCCATTTCATTATCCCTTCCCAGTCATGAAGGCCACTGTGTGAAATTATTTGCATTTGCAAAGCAATATATTGCATCTTGATGCCGTGCGATTGTACTGAACATATGGCATCTGAAATCTGAATGAAAGCATGACACTGCAATGTCTGTGCTCCGACCAACGTTGTATATAAATGTACAGCACACATCCTGCTTTAGGAATATATATGAAGGACAATGCATACTACATTATGAAGCTGAATAACGCTCTTCAGTTATTAGTAACATACAGAAATTTAAAGTGTTTCTGACAATGAAACTGATGTGCACGTTGAGTATTATTAAAATCAGTATTCTAGTATATGTAGTATTTAACAGCTTTTCTGCTGACTTCCAGAGGGGAAAAAACCACCCACCAAACATCTTGTTCTTGTATAATTTTAAATGGCACTGTTGAAGCAAAAGCTAAGATGTAATTCGTATTATTTAGACTTTGTAAGTAAAGGCAGCATCAAATAAGCAGATCTTGTCTATGTGGAAAAATAAAGATCAGAGAACTACTAATTTTGTAAAATCAGCTCATTTAGGAAAAACCCCCCAACAATTGTGTCCATGAAGCAGGCACACTTAAGTGCGTGAGAATATGCTGACAATAAAACATTGGGCCAAATATTGACTGCTGTTTCTTTAGGCACAAACTAGATACAATATGTCAAAAACAAACAAGCCACTTTCCAGACTAAAGGTATCAGAAGTTGTAGAGAGGAATCACAAGATGCGGTTCAGCATCAGGTTTGTTATACATTTTTGCATTACATTTACATTACTTTGTCCTCCTATAGCATCTGGCAAGTGTGTAAATGACATTTATTTGTTGTTGCATTGGACACATCTTGCTTGACGTGTTTTGTTTATCCACTTGAAAGCTTTCATTTTAAACAAACCAATTTTCAAGAATGAAATCCCACTTTCACCATTAATTATACCTTTTCTTGCTTATTTGCTAGCTAACACATAGCCACCAGTAGGAGTGAAAGCATGTCCAAAGGTCTAAGGGGCTAAGACTCTTAAATACATCACGAGCCTCCTGTGGATGCCAGGATACATCCGTTGTAAGAGGAAGTCATGGGATGAAATGCAGCCTAAAGGAAGCTGCATGTATGTAGGCATCTGTGCAGCGTCTGTTCTCTCAGAACACACAGGGATTTGGCCTCGGCCCATGAGAGTGTGCAGAGAAATGTCTCTGCTTGTAAAGCTGGGGCACCACAGCTAGTTACAAGATGTGTACATGTTGCTAGTTACAATATGAAAATAAGGCAGTTCTCACTAACTTCACAATTTGTAAGAGGAAATATGAGTTACTGGTGCCTCATGGGCTCAGAAGGGACTGATTTAAATACAGGAGACCTTCCATAGTGTGGAAACAGAAATAATCCCGCTTGTCGTGCTACATTTCTGGAATGTCCAGGATGTGTTAAGCCAATGCAGGCCACCACAATTGGACTGTGGCAACACTTGGGTGTTGCCAACCATGTTGTCCATGTGCAGAGAGCCTGCACAACCAAAAGGTCAAAAGTGGGAATATAAGAAGAGCAGTGGCACGTCACACTGGCTTTGCTTGGTCATCTGGCAGCCCTGCACTTGGCCAGGGCCTCTTTTAACCACTGCCACTTTGTGATCCACGAGCTGGTTGCAACTTTTTGTGTTTGGGTTGAAGAGATCTGATCCTCAGAGTATGGTCATATGTTTTTCACCAGCTTCCTGGCCACTTTCTCATGAGGGCGGCCACAATTTGTCCTTTGGATTTCTTTCTGATTCACAGAAACGGAAGAAAAATCCCAGCTGTTACTGAGCGGTCTTAACTGGGGCTGAGGAAAGGGTTATCTTAAAGGTCTGATTCAAAATTTTAACAATTCTTTTAGTTGAAGGTAATTGCAGGATTGTCAGAGACTCCTAAGAAGCAATAAGGACAAGTATAAGAGAGGAAGGAAGGAAGGAAGAGGGAACTTTTATACATACAGAGTGCTATATTTATAGACATTATTTATTCTCATACTTGTATTTTTTCTTACAGTACTGGAAGGCAAGAAAATAATTACCCAGTGTTGGAAGTTTTATGAATTTTGGAAGATAATTTTCTTGTTGGAACTCTTTATTAAATGATTTATCTGTAATTAGTGTCCACATTCTATCTGTAAAATCTCAATTATAGATTTTATTGTTAAATTAATCTTTGTTCCTGCTTGCTTTCCTGCTTACTTGATGGTTTTTGTGTTTTATCATAAAACATTTAATCAATAATACACTGTAATTGCTTTCCAACTCACACAAAGGGAAGAAAAAGGAATGCATATTGTTCAGATAAAGGGGTTTTTTTGGTTCATTATAGCACAAAAACTAAGACCAGAAGCAAAGTTTAACAGCAAATTTGAAACTAAATTTGAAATAAACCAGTATCAGCTATAAAGTATTAATTTTTTTTTTACTTACACTAGATAATATTGCAGTATTTGTATTACCTTGGAATAGATTAGCTTGTCCTACTGAGCAGTAATAATTGATTTATTTTATTTTTCTTCTTTCCACTAAAGGTCATCGAAAGTTTTCCATGCCATCTTACATTATGGTCCTCCAGCACCCTCTAGTTGTAAAATTCTGCCTGTTGGCTGTTTTTGAGAATGCGATACAAATATAAAACTGTACAGGCAATATAGGAGCTCACTTGATTGTGATAATATGAAGGGGAAAAGCTACTATTAAAAATAAATGAACATTAAATCAATGTACAGTTATAGAAACTTGCAATGCAGTATGAATTTAAAATTGTAGAAATTAAGACATTCAAGTAGTAGCAAAGATGAAGTTCATGAAGTACACACTAGTAACTAGATTAACCAGTCATGATGTCTGAACAAACTGTGTGACAGCAAAATCTGTTTTTGAGGGAGAGGCCATCTGTGTTTCAGCTGACATTTACTTAAAGTTCTGCCGTTTACTGGTAGGAGAGTTACAAATTGTTCTTTTACCCTTAACATAAACATCGGTATTTTCTTGGCTCTTAGGCCTTGAGGGGTACTGTACAAATAGTTTGTTCCTTTCATTCATGGTGTCATTGCCCATTAGATATCTTTCTACATTTTGCAGGATTTTAGAAGACATTCAAACACTGCATCAGGAATTTTCATGGAAATTAATTAATTAATTTCTTAACTGCATCCACAAATTTAAGGTAGACAGTAAGTAAGGATGTGAATTGAATAGTATATCTGCTGTGATTTGTTAATTCCCTGTAATCCATACCTCATGTTTGACATCCTGTTTTAGGAGCGGCTCTTTAGTGGGTAATGACACCTTCTCTTTTTTTCAGTTAATTCTGGCTGAGGTCATGTATGTGAGCAGTCTGTCTTTTGAGTGAGGAAAGGAGTTTATTTTTGTAAGTGCAGTGTACAGAAGATTGACCACTTGCAGACACTGCCAAGCAGCTTTCATTCTTCAAAGTCTTCAGATTAATTTGGACTTGGTAACAGGGTAAACAGAGAGTGTCTTTGGCACCCTATTACCCGTTAAAGAGAAAGTAGCAACACTGCCTCCTGGAACAATGCCAGTGGGCATGACCACAGTGATTGATCTGGCCCTATAATCATTTAAAGGAAATGCACTTACAAGTAGTCTTTATTTAAAATTATTTTACTCTGTAGAGAGACAATACCTTACTTAAGCAGTCTGTTATAGCTGTTAAGGGAATCTATTAAGAGATGTTATAATACAGGTCTCTTCTGCAATTAAAACAGCTTATCGTTATGGTTACTGAGTGACTCGTGATAAGGATATTTATAGAATAGGTAGCATTAAATTATTTATTTCCAAGGGAGTGCAACCTGAATATATGCAGTGCCAAGTGATTTTTCTGGCTACTGAGATATCGTAGTGCTGCAATGAGTACAAATGAGGTGTGTAGGAGATAAGGGAATGAAAGGACACTGGTATACTAATTCTGGGATTACAGAAGATAAATGGAAAGAAATTCAGATACAAAGAGATTAAATAATAGTTTTGTTTGTCTAAAATTTATGTCTAACAATTTAATTGTTTTGTGTATAAATGAGTTACCCTCTTATTATAGAACTATAAAGAACTAATTTTAAAAAAAGGACAATTAAGCTCATCTGTGGTACCCAAAAGATACAGAAACTACGTCTTTTCCTATGAAGCTCTACACTTAAATAAACAGTGGAATATACAGAAAAAAAATGCGCAGTTTTAAGGACATAAATTTCTCATCATTGTGATTTTGTCTACACCATTGTATCAAATCAATCACAAGCAATCTGGGCTGCTTGCAGCACTGCTTTGTATTTTGACTTATTTGAGAAAGGTGCCTACCCCTCTACCCTGCTTTGCATCTGTCCTCCTTCCACCAGTGGGAATGGTGTTGGCAGACATTTGAAATAAAGATTACCTGGCTATTTTGAAATCTTTCTTAAAGCCCTTCATTGCTATGAGTATGTCTGTGCTGCAGTCACTGAAATGCCCACAGCTAACACAGGCCTATCTGAATTAGCCTTAAACCAGATGTTTTGGGGAGGGCTGGAAACATCACCATGGTGACTGTGAGCTCTGGCTGGGAAGCCTACCTGCTGGCTAGGACACGAAAAAATATGCTTGGTGTTAACCCCCACTAAGCTTTGTACTGCCTTGGCTGTTACACTCAAATGGTTGGTTTAAAGTTAGCTGGTGTGGGTGTTTATCAGCCCATGACTGTGAAATGTAGGTGTATGCTGGATGACGCACCGTGTGCTAGGACAGAATTGATTCTTCCCACGGGTGATGTGAAAGATGCCACCGTAAAATATTCTCTCCGTGGGTCTTGATGACGTACGGGATTTCTGACACGTTTAATTTTGTGTACTGACAAGAGTGTTCAGTGGCAGTGACAAAAAAATGCCAGTTTATTTTCCTGAACCAATGCACATGTGAATGAGTGAGTTGGATTCGCCCACCTGAGCATGAAGGAGGTCACCTCCTGAGTCTAGGTCATCCCTTTTACGACCCATTCTGTATAAAATCCTCAACTCTTAAGTCTAAACTTACTGTTTAAAGTCCTTAACTCTAACAGGATATTAGATCACAATCTTTTGAATGAATAATGAGACTAAAGAAACTAGTGAGACTAATAAGATTAAGACTGTATAAGTCTTTTTTGGCTTCCAGATGCCTGTGGATATCAACCCCAATCTTGAGGGGCACTCCCTGGTTACTTTTCAGCATGGGGTTTCTCAGCATGTCAGGTTCTGGAGAACAGCAACCACTGACTCCCTGCTAAGAGGGGATGTGTTTGAAGGGCCTTCGAGTTTGTTAGTCAGCTCATCTTTGGAGTATTGAGATAAATCTACAAAGTCTGCCTGGCATCATTAGCTGTCACACAGAGATAGCAGGGGCATTAAGCACATGTCTTTTAGTACAGGAAAATTAATGGTCTTTCCTGTTACTGAATGAAGGTATGATTTACAGTGATGGAGACCAACCAGTAAGACAACATGGGTTACTAAGGATTTCTATCCCACCAGGCAGTTGCTTAGGCCACATATGGTACTTTGAAATAAAGAAGTATGGGGACTATGCAGTATAAAGGATAAGGTATTGCATAACTGCTTTCCACCTGATGAGTTCTCGAAGCTGTGGCAGTGGATAGTGTGGAGTTTTTCATATGTATCTGTTTCTTTCTAAGAATATTCACAGTGGGAAACATTTTTCCCTTGAGGAAGCAAACTCAAGGTTTTTGGGGCCAAGAAACCCTCCTGAGTATAGCAGGTCAAGTTGTACCATTGCCCCTTGCAAAAACCTTTCAACTCAGAGGAAACCTTCTCTTAGCGTCATAAATTGCAAGAAAAATCTCTGCTGAAACTGCGACTGCTGCTGAGAGGAAAAGCTGTGTGTAGGCAGCCCCTGTGCTTCCACCTTCTTTCACTGTAGCATACATCATGATAATCAACAGCACTATGTAGCTTTTCTGTTCTGCAAAGCACTCCTTTTATCAAGCTTGAGTGATCTCCTTGGCAAAAACTTCAGCTATCCTACTGTTTACCTCCTTACAGTCAGAGCAAAGATCATGTGAGTGACTCTAACAGTGTTCATGAAACAAGCCAGTACTGATGTTCAAGAACAGAGGAACAGTAATGTATGAGAAGACCTGGGATCCCCTTGTTTCTCAAATTTTAGCATTATCTGTGTTATGCCATTTCAGTTATGTCCCTATAACTCAGAGTATTGTGATATTTGGATAACATCTCACTACATGCATTACATTTTTGAGTTAAGTGTATTGAATCATGAATTTCCTGGCAAAAGCAGAATACCAAAAAAAAAAAAAAGTAGTCCATGTGACTTTTTTTTAAAATGTTGATTTCCTCTATTAACCTTAAAACTTGCATTTGACCTAGAGGCTGGGGAAATAATGTTTTGCAGTGTTTAATAAGCCTTACATTGTCATAACAGATTTATCAGTATCTCAGGCAGATTCGTTCTTCCAGATTAATTTATTTGTTTCTTTGACTTCCAAAGGCCAGCTCACTGGAAGATATTAATTTGAATACTGGCTATTTCAAAGGCATAATACTGACAGGAACTGACTGTAAAGACTAATGTTTTTGACCAATACCACTCCAGCATCAGCTTCTGCTTTTGACAAAGCCTGTCTTGCTACCTGCTCCTGCTTCTGACAAATCCTATTTTGCCTCAGACTACTGGAGGGTGTAAAATCTTTGTAGGCTTTTTAAAATATCTGTCTGATTGTGTCAGCTTCTGAGGCAGCCCTGCCCCCATTATCCTTCTGGATGTGCTTCAGGACCAGTTTATTACAGAAGCAATCTTTTCTCAAGCAAATACAAATGATATACAGCATCCACCGTGAGCTATCATCTACTTTGTGGGAATTAAACTTTAGTCTTTATTTAGTAATTCTTCGTATTTTCTAGTTGGTTGTTTCCCTGAGGTGAAAACTTCTTAAATAAATAAATTTCTTAAAAGAATAAACAAATGTGCATAATGGCAGGAGAGAATCGCATCGACCTTGCATGTTTTCTCTGGACTTAAAGCTCTTGTCTTGCTGTGGTCTTAAAGCCAAAAAGGTTTCAGAGGATCTACAGAAGCCTGGACAAGGACAAGAGCCCCTCTCCTCATAGGACCTGCCCTGTACAGCTGTATTCAATGCAAACCAGACAGAGGAGAAGACAGCTGTATTTCCCAAATCCTGTGACTTTGCAATAATGTGTTCATTACATTCACCACTTGATGAGTTTTCTTGCAAGAGAGGCAATTCCTTTAGAAAAATGACAATGATGCCATAGTAATATTCCCAGACACTAGAATTTCATGGGAGTATTTTTCACCACTCCTGCAGAATATTGAATGTTAGGAATTTTGCCATGGGAGGTTTTAAACAGCAAGGGCATATCCAAGCTGGCAGTACTTTATTATCTCTTACCCATAAGCATGGCTTTATTGCTTTATTTGTCATATTCTTCCATAGTCCTCCTATTTCAGGAAAAGCATTTTAAAATGGGAATTTTTCTAAGCATACTACAGCATATTGTGGTTTACTCTATTTTTTTCCCACAGGAACATAAGGAAGACATACTGTGTTTTACATTACAGTACTCTTGCAGAAAGTTTGCTAGTGTCTGTGAAGAAAGTCTTGATGAAATTAAATAGGAAAAAAATTTCATGGAGTGTGCAAATGAAACAGCTAGGAATAAGCCCATTTATGCAAGCTTCATGCTGAGAATCTGATGAGCTTTGACAATTGGAATAAATTATTTTGTCTGAAAGGAGATTCCAGTCTTAAAAGACAGGATAATGTTGAATCTTTCAACAGTTTTCATTTCTCATCTGAAAAGAAAAACAAAGTGTTATAGAACAGATCAGGTAGTCTTGTCCATACTGACGTCAAATCTGCACATGGCCATCATGCTCTCCTGTAATATGGTCTTTCTGCCAGTTCATGCTGCAGGAATTCAGTTGATGGAATTATTTCTTCTCTGACCAAGCAGTAAAAGAATTGCTGTTGTCTGACTGCACATGGGGCACGGCTGAGGACACGCCTCCGTGTGCAGCCCAACTCCAGACATTGTGGATAAGTGATGGTCTGTAGCTAAACGCTGTACCCAGTAAGTAGAGGCAAGTGTCTCTTCCTGAGATCTCCAGGGCAAGTTTGGCAGATTATTTCCTCTATTTTCTTATGTTCCTTTGCACCAGGTGACAGAAGACAACAAGGTGGCTTTCTGTTCCTCTGAGTATCTTTTGTTTAGATTGAATGTGGTTAGGGAAAAAAATATCTGTTTCTATGTTGTACAGTGCCTTAAGGCACTACTTTAATGCACACAAATAAGTAATAGATTATATAATATAAATAATCATATATTCAGTGACATACAGTAGTGATATCTGTATTTGGCTTCTCCCAGTCTTAAGATTTCTGAAAGTATTCTGGCTCTGATTTCAAGTGCCTGATATTCCCCCTTGTTTACACTGGCTTTACACTATAATTTTTTCTGATTTACTGTCAGAGGAGAATCAAACCCATGTGCATGTACACATTCTTTCCTTTAATATTGCTTCTTTCTGATATCCAAAGAATATGTTTAAAATAACCTCACAGTTCCTTGCTTGCATCCAAATTCTGCAGAAGATTCTGCAAAGTAACAAAGGAGGAAGTTGTAGCTTTTAAAATGATATGTTTATTAATTTATAATTTAATTTACATAAGCATAAATATCAATACTTAATATAATGGCATTCTTAGGACTAGACCTTTATGAAAACAGCATGTCAGAATTTAATAAGTTACCAGTATTTTCCCTTTCTATTATTACTATTGTTTAGTTTGGCAAGTATTTGCAAAGTACATCCATATCATACCATGTATTTTTTCAGTTTCTTGTAAAATAAATCATCCCCCGCCATGACACAGAGTGAGCTATGTGGGCCATGGGATAATAAATCTCATACTGGAGTAGCTCCTTCAATTGCAAATTCAGAACAAGTGTTGTTACATATAATGTACAAAAATTTACCCTTTTTTAAAGAAAAAGGATGATTATTTTGTATCTAGTATTTTATTAGATTGCTAATGTGGGTAATTATGTATAGTAATTAATCATAATGTTGTTAATTACTAGGAAATAAATTAATAAAAGGGATACAGAATAATACAGATATGTTTCTGGGGTTTGTTAGCTAACTCCTTGAGGTGGGGAGTTCCTGTTAGGCAGTACAGTCTGTCATTTATGATATGTAATCCAACAGCAGTGTAGACAGAATCACCTGGGGACTGTTTTATACACAGGAAGTTAAAAGCGAGTGCCACACATCTGTCTGACTCACAGATTGCTTACTGGTGGGTTGTCTTTCATGGTTGACATTCAAAAGGAAAGCAGAGGAAGGGTGGTATTTTCAATCCATTTGGCTTCACTGTCATTTCATGGGATATTACAGTAATTGATTATCCATATGTATCACACAACCATTTGTCAATAACACTAAATTGTCTGTTCTTCTAATGAGGCACTGAACTGAGATGAGCTATAATTAATAAAATTATAAAATAATCAGATGATGAATGGAGAAAATTCCACTCTGAAGAGAAACATTTATTCTACAGACTATTTATGTGCAGTGCTGTAAGAAGCAAGGAAAGAAGCAATATTGCAATCTGCTATCTTGTTCAGCGGTAGTGCTTGGAGTACTGGTGTGATCTGTGATTTTTCCTTAACTGCCTCAAATAACTGAACTCTTCCTGCTGTGAAGAAAATCTGAAGAATATATTGCTACTATTCTGGTATTAAAACACCAGTAAGAACTCGATGATTCTAGATACACATTTCAGGCAAGATGTTTCTGATCTCTTTATGTTTCCCTATCTTTTTCAAAAGGAAGTCTTGTGTATTTTGGGTAAACTCATTTCATTGCTTTTGACATTTATTTGCTACAGCTGACCAAGCTCTAAAATTAAGGTTCTATTTTGTTAGTACTACTAAAACCACAGGGAGCCAACAGAATACAGGCAAATATTGGTGAGGGTTCTCCTGCAGAAAATGCCTTTCGGTGCTCTTAGTTATGTCAGATACCATCACCGAAGACTTTTAGATAATTTTAGTTATGAAAACTGAACTTATTAGATCACAACAGAAGATCTGCTTTATTTAACAGAAAAGCATTAATGCTATGCACAGTAGCTACAGCTGGTACTGACAGGTCGGGTGCAACCAGGATTTGGGAAAGATGTATCCTTGGACAAGGATGTATCTTTGTCATTGGCCCTCATATTCCCTGCTGTGGCGTAAATCCTCTCTCTCTCCGTGTTATCCTGCATAGCTATTTCACACTTAGAAAAGTGATGTTTCAAAGTTCAAGGTTAGGTTGTTGTTGTGTGCTCTTAACTACGATTTCTGAACTGCCCTGGAGACTGCAACAGCTCATCTCTATCTTTTTTAGCCCTTGACGCATTCATTCATTGTTCTGTGTATGTGGCCCTGTAGTGGAAGGAAACCAGAAATTTTAAATTGCTCAGAATCCAGCTACCTGTGCACATCACCTCTATGTGTGCATCTTATTAAGGGCAATGCAATTAGAAAGGAAGAAAGTCAGTCTCAGGTTAAATGGAAACACCACAGACCACCAATAATGGCTAGCGGTTAATCTGTATAAGATAACTTTCCAAAACAACACAAATGAAGTTTCAGTAAAGATAAACAGCATCATTTTCTTTGTCTTTAATGTCACAAATATAAACCAGAACTTTTCTTCTATAACATCTGATATTAAACCCTATATTTACAGCAATTATGCAGTTAGAAGAATGCTATTTCCTGCACATTTACTATGAAGAAGATGTATTTCTAGTCCAAAGTATGAAATTAAGTGCCTCATAAGAATTTCTTACTTTTATCTTAAATTTCTGGTTTGCTTTTTTTCCTTCTGTAGAAGCTTGCCATTAACACACTATCGCAACTAGTCTCTGGAAAGATATACCAATGCAGAGGTGAAAGTAAAAATAACTTTGCTGTGAACTAGTTCTGGGACTAAACCACTGAAGTGGTTTTTCAGAACTAAAAATAAACTTCTGTTGAGCAGAACTCTGTACATTTCCATGTACATTCCACTCAAGCAAGCTGTTTCTTGACAAAATTGTTTTCTTAAAATAAAAATTATTGATGTCAAAGAGGTAGATGGTGAACCCAAATGAAATTTCTGTTGTGGAAAGATCCTAATGAAAGGATAAGACAGCTGATGTTTCAAATCACAACAGTCCTTTTAATCTTATATCCTATTTTGATGATATATTTAAAAGTATAGCGTAAAATGCCTGCAGTGAGTAATTGGACAAAACAAAGGCTTTCTATCTTTTGGATATTTCCTGAAGGAAGAAATTGTTATCTTGTCTCATGCAAATCTATCTGTTCCTTCAACTTACTTTTAATGTTGCTAAGTGCTTGAGCCCCATAGTATAATTTCTGCAACAATATGTCTCTTACTTTTTTTTTTCATAAAATACATTATTTTAACGTTTGCTGGAGATTTTTTGTATTATTGATTTTTTTTTTCCCTGAAAAACATGACAGGGACCATTTGACTGATTGATGTTTAAGTTCTTACTCAATGTATCTTAAATTTCACTCTATTTTCCCTGTGACAGAAGCCCTGACAAAATTATAAAATTAGAAAAGTGATCTAAATAAAATGCACTGTAATAACGTAACAATTTTTAAACTAAATCCATAGGATGAACATGTCTCTTTTTAAAAGAAGTTTTGTGGAGCTTTTTTTATTTTTAAAATGAAATTTAAAAAAAAAAATAATAAAAAAGGAAGCTTTGCACAATTTGCTTATAAATGAATTTATGCCCTAATTCTCAGTTACCTGTGGACACATTAAACCATGTTACATTGCCAGTTCAATGTGAATTGGCTGACTGTGACTAGTGGCATTGATACAAGTGAAACCCGATGCCTGTGTGCCTTCTGATATTGTTGTAAGGTTCAAAAGAGAAACACCCCTACAGAAGAAGAAAAATGGAGCTTTCATTTACTCTCTTGGTGACTGCAGTGAATTTTGTTCTCCTTCACTGTGGAGGGAGCAGAAAAGCAGCCTGTTACTCTCATCTATCTCCCCATGCTGACAGCTAGCCAAACTGCCTGTGCTCCACCGAGCAGCCTGGAACCTGGCTCCCAGCATCAGGGGATGGAGGGAGGTGACACACCACCCTCTCCCCCTCCCCTTTGTTGGCCACTGATGGGTTTGGTCTCCAGGCCAAAAGCAGGATTAGCCCTGGCATTGTCATTGCAGCTTTCCTGCTTGTTCAAAAAGCTCTTGGTCGCAAAGCCTTGTGCAAGGGATGTGAACAAGATTGTACAGAAACTGTTTCAGACAAGAAGTTAAGAAGGAGATATTCACTCCTGCACTGTAGAATATTGGGAGCCCCTGGTGGTCTAGTGGTTAAGGACACGGCACTGTAACTGCCGAGGCCCGGGTTCGATTCCCGGTCGGGGAAACTCCCCGGGTAGGTGGAGCCCGTTAGCCCTGTAAGGCAATCCACCTACGTCCTGAGGACCTCGCTGCCACTGTCCAAGCTCGCTTGGCCCTGGCAGATGAACCTTAGGATTAAAGGGTGGGCTCAGTTCTGCGCGCACTGTGTCCCACCTAAAATAAATCCAATGCGCAGGCTGGAAGGCGTACAAAGACCTTCCACAGATCTTCGTTCGCGAAGTCTGGCCATTATATATATATATATATTATATGTAGAATATTATGAGAAGCTGTCTTTCTTGTATTAAGGAGTTTAGTGGTTATTTCTGCTGTAGTGGAAAGCATCTTTGCAAATCTTATGTGAATACTATCCTGAATCCAGTTCGAGGTCATAAAACAAATTATAGTGTTGATTAGCATGCAAAACCACTGTCAGAACTTCCATTCTCAATAGGAATCCAGTGTTCATGAACTAATTTTAGATGTTGGATACAAAAGGAAATCGAGTAGCTGATGCGCATCAGATTTGCAACAGGTTCAAATTTGAGAAAGATCGGCTGATTTCTCCAGGTTTCTAAGGTAAATGGAGCAGGTATATATTTTATGAATAGTTTCTATGTATGGATGAAACATTAAACCAAGAAGGTGCCTTCCCCAGGCTGAGAATGACCATTACACAGTCCATTTCCCATGGACTGGTGTTTGCCCAGAGTTCTTGTTCAAAATGCTACCTCTGGACACTCCCTACAACAGCAGAAACAACTTCCTACAATATTCATGAAGTTAAGTGCAGCCATAAGAAATATGTGAGCAAGCATATACAAAGGTTTTACTATCACTGGCACATATTAGCCTTGGCTGTCAATCCACCTGCAGTTGTAGATCCAGAGCTACTTCTCAGTGTCATTGCCTGGGATTCCAAACACATGAGATCACCACATTGTGATGATTCCTGAGGGAAAAAACACCTAGTTTTCAGGAAATTCCTTCTGTTATACAGAAAAAGTTTCAAGTCACAAGTGAATAGAAATCAGAGAGTGAGTAACACTAGAAGTCTACCCCAGATATGTCAGTAGAGAACAGACTGTTAACATTCTTGTCAGCTTGTATTTGCCTTTTAACATTTCAGTGTGTTGTTTATGAATGCAGGGAAGTGGGGTGATTTGACAAGTACCATACCTCAGCAGAGAACAGTCCACCAGTATATAAAATCCAATGTCTTCATCATCTCCAAAGGGCTTTTCATTCTGAATAATGAGCAATGCATTTCTCGCAGGTGACAGAACAGGTGCAAGGCTAAAGAGGAATTTCAGTGATTAAGAAATGACCTGAAAAATGGTTTTAAGGTTGATGTTTCAAACATAGATGCTAGCATGGAAAAAGGAATAAGAACAAGATAAGAATAAAAAACAACACTGGAGTCAAGGCTGGCATTACTTGTGGAACAGATGGGAGAGGTGGCAGATGAAAAGAGAGAGGCTCAAGGCTGACTATTATAGTCTAAAGCAAAAAGCCAACACATTTGAATTAGCTGTGCTCCACAGGGGGAATTGGGAGGGTAAAATCAAAATAACTGTAGAGAAAAAGACATTTTGATGGCAATGCATTGGAAAACCAGATGGAAATCAGGCAAGGAAGGAGGCAGCAAAGAAGATGAGAGGTAGCACGTAGACAGGTTAAAATAAGGACAGGGATAAGAAATATGTCCCTTGGGTCTGAGACAAAGCAATGGAAGCTTTTATATCATTGGAAGAAAAAAGAAGATATTGCCATGGATTCAGCATGCATAGTCTAATCTGAAAGTATTTCTTTTCTCTTTTTCCAGAGGCTTAATAATGTAATTTTCTATAATCTCAGTAGAAAAAAAAAAATTGAAGTAATCTGTAGCAGATTTTCCACACACATGGTTAATTCAGCATATACTTAAGTGATTTTTATTGCCAAAATAGGTATATAATGGCCAGACTTCGCGAACGAAGATCTGTGGAAGGTCTTTGTCCGCCTTCCAGCCTGCGCATTGGATTTATTTTAGGTGGGACACAGTGCGCGCAGAACTGAGCCCACCCTTTAATCCTAAGGTTCGTCTGCCGGGGCCAAGCGAGCTTGGACAGTGGCAGCGAGGTCCTCAGGACGTAGGTGGATTGCCTTACAGGGCTAACGGGCTCCACCTACCCGGGGAGTGTCCCCGACCGGGAACTGAACCCGGGCCTCGGCAGTTACAGTGCCGTATCCTTAACCACTAGACCACCAGGGGCTCCCTCAAAATAGGTATAACACTTCTTGCAAAAAGCAAGACTGCAAGTAGCTCAAATAAATATAGCCAGTCCCAAATTGCTATAAATTTCTCACAATGGTTAGCTTAGCTAAGCTAGGAACAAACTGCACTGTCACAGCTACAGCTACACAGCAAAGAGAAGTGAAAGCTGTACGATTATTACTAATTATTTTACATTAGTTGTACCACAGGGTAGTGATGTTGCTTTCTTCATCATCAGAATCACACAATAGAAGGCAGCATAAGCTATGCCTTACAGTGTGTCCTCCCCAGGTATATCTACCATTAATGGGAACAGTACATGTTTGCTTATCAGAAGAGGAAGCAGAATGAGCATGGAAGATCAGGATGTACCTTTTATTTTTAAAAAGACTCTTGAGAACCAGAATGAACATATGGGACTATATGCTTTGAGAAAGACTTGGAATTTGGAACTTGGAACTTTCATTTGTGTTTCTTCTTTACTTACACCCACGAGTATTTGCAAAAATTCTGCAGATTTCAAAAACCCAAAGACAACAATCTTTTGAAGGTAGTATTTATTTATTGGCCATGAAATCAGAGTATTCATTCATTGGTGCAGCATTTTTGCATTGTACAAAATCTATTTTGCATTTTATGATTTTTTTTATAATGAAAAAGATAATGAAAATAATTCTGAATATAAACCCCAAATACTGATAGGATAGAAGTCCAAGAGGGCTCACTATAACCATTCAGTTGAGTCAAGGTCCTCCTCAGAATCTAACTTTTTTCAACAAGGATTTTTAGAAAAGCATCTGATTTTAACTGAGCATTTTTCAGAGTTGAGGAATTAATTACACTGCTCAACACGTGACTGCATGGTCAACGACACATTACTAAAAGAGTAGAACAAAAGATAAACTTCAGTTCTAATCTGAATGTGATGAATATCAGCATTTAACAACTGAGATTTTTACTCCACCCACGTCCTCAAATTCTTTATATTATCAAAGTTACTTTTCTGAAGCATGTACTCCATGTCATCAAGCCACTCCTGAACTATCTTTTTGACAAGTATATGGAATGATCGCTAAATATTTCTGAACACAAGGCAAAAATTTCCAGTTCTTCAGTCATTTCCAAGTTTCTTTTCATGTCTCATATGCACCTGCTCAAACATATGAACATTTAGTTGAACTGGTTGAGTGAGGCAGCGTCACTGTCTCAACCAGAATTGTGCCAGGATGTAGTGCAGAGGAAATGTATTCCTGATAAATTCATATTTTACTTCTGACTAGCATGTATATCAACCTTATTAGCTTCCTCACCCACTTCTTAGCTTTCTCACTCTACCTTATATTCAGAATGCTGTCCATTAGAACCTGTTAAATCAATTATAGCCATGATCGAATCCTGTATTCTTCGCAAATAATAGCAAACCACTCCTGGAGTTCTATGGAATCAAGATGAAGCACTTAGGCTTTTCAGGGCTGCTCTGACAGCTTATTATTTGATATCTGGCCTTCTGTCACCTGCCATTGTTTTCATTATTATTATACTGCTATGTTCCTTTCAACAAGAGATTGATGCTTATTATTAACAGTCCCCCTGTTGATGCTTTGTTCAGATTCCAAACTAATGCATTTTTATATGAGCTTCTATCATGGATTTAAAAGAATGCATATAAGAATATAATCTTCTGGTTTTAAATTACAATCCTTATTTACCTCTTGCTAGATTCTTTTCCCTTGTGAAAAAAGTATTGAATGTGATTCCCAGTAATGTAATCTGATTTTCTCATGCACAGTGTTAATGTCTATTCTTAGTACATGGTCATAAATTACTATCACCTATAAATTTCTTTTTTCTCCTTTGCCTGTTTGCATCTTTTCAATTAGCATAGGATTGTTATAAAAAAATAGAAAGTTGAAGAAGGGCTTCTTTTATTGCCAGCATATTTCACTATTATTAAATTCTGATTAAACTGTTTTCTTGCTGATTGACTAGCCTATGCTGTCCGTTTGTACTTACATGAAATTGAGTAAATTTCTTTTTCTCTGGCACACCAACAGTAGAATATGGCCATATGGTTAGACATTTTTTTTCTACATGTTCTGACATGATACAAATTTGCAATACTACAGGCATATACATGCACACATTGTACGTTATGTATACATATACATGCTCACAATTTTGAAATGGAAAAATATGCATTAGAAAATCAGCAGTCAGGGCAATATCAGTTTGGATTGCCAGGGCAGCAGTTATTAACTCACCACAAATAGTCTGTACAGAACTCCCAGCTATAATTGGTAATTAACTTCTCACTTGTATCACTTTTATTGTACCTACCTGCTATGCTATGTTCTGCAGGTCTTTAACTTGAAAGGTGTAGCAAGGGCACTGCCATGACAGAAATTGGGCTCAGGACCTTCATCTATAAACTGTTTGACTCAGGTAAGGTTGCTTATTCTGTAGCGCCCACTACAGTGAGATCCAAACTTCATGTAACATTTACCTGTGCTTTAGTATAAACAATAAAAGCAGATAAAACATGCATCATCAAGAATTATTCTTACCGTGTCTGTCAAAGGTCTTGATGCACATGTGGAATGGCACTGTTCTCTATCACACACACACACACAAAAACCACAAACAAACAAACAAAACTAAAATAAAAAACCACAACCCCCCAAACAACAGTTTAGAGATTTAAATGCTTTCTATAACTGTAAATATGATTACTTAAAAATCCTTCTAGATACTTCTAGATTTCATCTTTATATTTTGTGTTATCCTAGCCCTTTTTATATTTTAGTTTATTATGCAGCTGTAACATATTAGCAAGTATGATTTTTTGGTTTATTATAACAAAATAAAATCTTGCAACTCAGATACTTGCTTCATTTTAACCTCATTTGTTATACATAAGGGGTTTCTTTAGACCTTGGTGAAAAAAAAAAAGGTATGATTTATCTGCACTCCTGTTAAAGATAGGCAGTATGACTCTGAAGTATTTATTAAAAGTAAATTCCTCTATATCTCATTTTCCAGGGCACAGTGAGGACTTCCTGAGTGCAAGCTTTCCTCTGATAGCTTAATCTGTTGATTGACACAGTGACACTGTTTGCTCCTTTCACAGAATTGAGCAGTAGGTTTTACCATGGAGCACCAAACCTGACTTTTGGGAGGGACCAGGCTGGGGGAGAGAACAAGGAAGGGCAGTATCCACCCAGATAAGGCCATAAGGGCTATATGCTCGTGATGTTAAAGCTCTCTCTCCTTTTCAGGCTCATCTCTTGTTGTGGGAGAGAGAGATATATTTGATTACAGAAGTACAGACAGAAGCTAGTACAGAATTTCCTGGTGAAATGACTCAAAGGAAACAAAACTCGTCACAAATTAGTGACGGGTAAAGGGCCTCAAAATGCCTCCTTCCTATGTGTTCAGGATACATACTCATATCGACATCAGAATATCTGAAGCTTTGAGGCCCTCCTCCTGGAAAGGAGAATCATGATAATTTAATAATTAGGGGGAAAAAAAAAGGAGAAATAATAAAAAAGAAGGAAATACAATGGAAGATCAATATCCTTTCTTACCTGAATATTTCCCATCTATGTTAACAAAAAAGAAATTAATTTAAAAACATGCTAGCAGATGATAATTTAACAGCAAATTCATTGTCACGGTCACAGTAATGCTACACTGCCTATTCTTTTATAAGATGTGTATGTGTGGTGCACAGCGACAGACTTCATGCCAAACTGAGAAATGTTAAATTTAGCTTGCAGTAAATAGCATGTCTAGCTAATACAGCTGGAACCCATCTTGGAAAGGAAAAAAAATCCCACAAATCCCCGTTATGCATGAAAATGGAATATCTGAATAGCTTTAACCCTTCCTGCATATTAACTACCGTGGTTTGGGTTCAG